>JAEIHY010019777.1:0-32082 GCA_018904565.1 Drosophila tsacasi
GTTTGTGGAGTCTTATTTCGCGGCCGGTAGACGAGCGAACTCCAATCCAATTTATCGTGGCGTGAGTTTTCAACAGTGTAGCGTAACTAAAAAATAAGAATAACTTAAAGCAATCAAACTAGCTATCGCAAGCTATAAGTAATAAATAAAAGGCTTACAGGGAAAAAATCACCCACCTATTGTCGCGGAAAACCACATGAGATGCTGATTGATTTTGTAAACAAATGTTTGTTATGGTCAATCAATCGCAATTAACAACAGAGCAAATGTTGCGCTAAGAGCGAATAATTAGTGAAAAGAGTGGTCAAAAGCCGCGGATTCGTCGACAATTTCAGTGCAATTTAGGCTGTGAATAATAAAAACAAAATCCGAATTTCGAAACCTTTTCTCAGTCAGCAAAATCGAGAGAGCAACGTCAAAATTTTCGTGTCAGGCCATCTCGCTCGCACCGCAAAGGTCGTTCGTTGCTGCCAGTGTTGGTGTGTGGGGGGCATGTGTGTGTGTGAGTGAGTGCTTATTTGGTTGTAGGGAATATGGAAGAATATACGCAGAATAAAATGCATAAAGGCATAAATTAAATGAAAGCTGCATGTGAAAACCGAACCAAAGCCAATGTTAATTCTCGTGCAAGGCAAAAGAATAACGAATGACGAGAGCGCGCAATAAGATAAAATTGAAGGTTATTCTGTGCGTGTGTGCACGCGCGGTTGCGAGTGTGTGAGTACTCCATTGTAAACAAAAAAGCAAGTGTTGAGCGAGGGAGAGAACGAGAGAGTGAGAGAGCAGAGCGGAAGAGCGCACTTTGCTAGAGAGAGGGAGCGCACGCTCGTTCTCTGACTCGCTCGCTCGCACGAAGAAAGCAGAGCACAAAGCGACGCTGAAAATGTCAATAAACTCTGCAAAAGGTGAGGAAAAACGCAACAAGAGCGCCGCTGTCGTGTAAAATAAAACCCAAGCGGCTCGGCTCTCGAAGAAAGCAGAAAGGCAAGTGCAAAACAGAACACGGTGCGTGTGTGTGTCGAGTGTGTGTGGTGGTGTGCGAGAGTGTCGGTTCTGATTGGACTGTATGTGCAGAAGAGTTTTTCTGGTTTCGCTTTGCCTGCAACAACAGCTTCCGCGTTTGCAGCTCCAACAAGTTTCGTCGTCGTCGTCGTTCCTTTCGCGGCTGCACTTTGTTTTTTATTTTATTGTCCATTTTCGCTGCCGCGTCCGTTGCCGTTCTTAACCCATACAAGTGCGCCTCTGCACACGGTTTCGGAATGATGAGTAATTTACCGTTATTAATTCACAGGTGAAAAATTCAAGTGCAATAATTTCCCCATTTGCCATCGTCCCCAAGCGAAAGGCTAAGGAGAGTCAAAGTCAAACACTGATTGACACGAAGAGCCAGCGAATTTCCGCAATAAAAATGTGACAAACTAGAGAAAATTACAGAACAAATAAAAACCAATCAACTACTAAAGTCCCAACTGGAACAGCACACTAAAGTTTTGTCCAAGACGGCAACACTCATATTTAGGGAAAAACCATCAAACTCTTATTAGACTGAACGTAACGACTATTGGACTACCGTGATTTAATTTTGAAATGGTGAGTTTCTGCCTTTTATTTATTAATTTTAATGATTTGGAGCTTTGGTGTATAAATATTTAAATAAGTTGAGTTAATTAATAAGTTGTTCAATTTGATTTAAAATAAATTTTAAATATACTCAAATAGGTAAATTCCCTCAAATTGATAAAATACTTTCCCCCTTAAAATAATTGGTTCAATTGGATGAAAATTACTGGTAGAAGTGATACCAGAAAGTATAAAAAATGGGATTTTCGGAAAAACGCGTTTAAAGAAAGCAGATATGCACGAAACGTACAGAGGCGGTTACCTTTCGGACTTCGTTTACCCATAAAGGAATGCAAATTTTACAAAACCGTTGATATGGCGTATTCCTCAGATTCTCTATTATTTAAAAAAATAAATAAAATAAAAATAAGTAGAAAACCTCCTTAATTCATATTTGGAAAGAAGTTTTAACACTTTTCCCCGAAAATTACTAGCGATCATAGCTTAATATATGAATCTACGATTTAATTTTGTATCTCAGCAAGTAGCTCTTCATTCAAGAGAAGGAAATCTCCCACCAGCAGTCACACTTGAGGCCTTGCTCCCCAAAGCCCACGGCACTCACCGCGAAAAAGGCTTTTCGAGCCCCTGAAATCAAAACAATTTAATTAACGCCCCAATCTATGGCACCCGGAGGGGGGAGGCAGTTATGAAGGGGAACGACTGGCCGGGCCACTTCAATTCATAAGCAGTGAAATGTAACGGCGCCGCTGGTCACTTGAACTACTTTCATATGGCGGGGGCTCGAGTTCGGACCCCAACTTGGGCTGAGTCACCACCCGCTTGGAGTGCAATTGCAGCGAATGGTTCGAACAGAAACGGATCGGAGAGAACCAAAGTGCACTGAAACAAAGTCTAAATACAAAGTAAACAACAAAATGATAGAGGGACAGATAGAGGAATTCGATTATTTAAATTAAAATAAGCCATAGTTTTAAGGCCGCCATAATGGCAAATTAATTCTAGGAAGTAGGGACGCTCGCTTTGCTCGTTCACCTATTATAACTGCTTCTCTCTCTCTCTCCCTCTCTTATTAAAAATATAAAATGATTTTACGGCTGGAGCGGCAGAAAACTTTTATATATAATAGAGATATAATCCATATTTTTGGCTGAAATCTTAGTCAACCCCCCTTTCTTCACCATAGATTCTCGCTCAACAAATTATGAATTTATTAAAGAAACAAATTTTTAGGTACATTATAATGTTTGATCGATGGGGATTTTATTTGAAACTTTTTCCCGAGTGCATGCCACCGGAAATCGTTTCGACAACGACTTTGGCTACAATGAATCGAGCCCAAGAAAAAGGAGAGCAGAACAGGGCTCGATCAGGGAGTGTTTATGGGGAGGACGGAGGCAGAGGCAGGGGCAGAGGCAAGTCTCTTAACAATATGGCCCAGGCACGTTTTGAACTCTACCACACATTTCTTCTGACGAGTCTCCGCTCTTTCTGCTTTCGCGTGTGGCTTGACCCAGAAAAATCGAAGACTCGCCAGAGACAGAGTCTTGGCCCGTAGGTGCTGCCAATATTCTACTGATGAGGCTGAGCTTGGTCTTGGGACTGGGACTGGGACCGAAGTTGGGGCTTTCGAGGAGCTGCAGAAGCGGTTGTCTCATAAAGCATTTTAAATGTTGGGCTCATTATTATTTTGACTACGTCGGCTTGCGGTTTTTGTGTTTATTGGCTGTTCTTTTTTTCCGCTGGCTGCAGTCTCTTTACCTTCTTTTCATTTTGTAAACTGGGTTTATGTGCGGTCCTCGCCAGCTTTGGGGTTCCTCTTCCCGCTTCTTTGTGAAGGTTAACCGCGAGTTTTGTAAGTTGATTGGCTGCGGCGGCTGTTTGTTGGTCCATCGCCGCGTCTGGGCTTGTTTATGTTCTTGAACTCTTTTTAAGTGTTTGCGGCCTCAAATGTTAATTTACAGCTTTTGTTGTCATAACTCAGGTTAAAGGCAAGTGTGGAGGTGTGGGCCAGCCCAGGGGATGCGGATCTCCCCGGATTGGGATTTTAATGTGGCGGTAATGCGGTTTTCAAGGCGTGCAACTAATTTATGATTATGTAAACTTAATGCAAGCCTTTGGTTTTTTACACTTTCAATTGGTTTTTATAATAAGAAATCTAAGGTTAAAATACAGGGGGTTTTAAAATCTCTAATAAAGGTCTCTAAAAGTATGCAATAAAATGTGTAGTTTAAGAGTAGATATATTATTAAGTTGTAACTATTTGTAGCATAGTTTTTGACATCATTTTAAGCAATTTTAAACCCCTTGATGATTCCTATAACTCCCGTGTATATTCTATATGAACTTCATGATTAGCATTATCATCAAAACTATTATTTTAATATTTACACTGTTTAAGTTAGTTTTTCCATTAGACTTCGCAAATACAGTTATCTAAAATCTTTTTTCTCAGTTCTCCTCTATAATTTCCCAAATGTCATCGCTGATACAACAAGAGAAAAACAAAGCCAACTATTATTTAAATATTTAATACTCCATCCTATGAAACCGTCCTGAAACCCATCGCTATGGAGATTATAATTTGTCTGGCCATATCTCTTGTCGATCTTGAACTGCCACAACGACTCAACTATTTTTCGTTGGGTGCCATGCCAGCTGTTAACCGGTTCTCGGATATGTCTTCGGGCGTTCCAACTGCCATCGATCGCCCCACTCGCCGCCCCCACATACAGTACATAAATCGTTACAAGCTTCAATAGCTTCGACATCCGCCTGCCACCCCCCCTAGAACCCCGCTGGCTTTGACTCTGACTGCTAATTAGCAGTTAACAATTGCAACATTGACCTCCTCACCATAATTCTTGGCTTATTCTGACTCTGACTCGTGCACAGAGAGGAGAAGACTTTCTGCTTTGCCCCATTGTCTGGGGCGGGAGATCAAACTATAAGATACAATAACATGGCAGCAGGTTTACCTTGTTGTAACCTCGCCAAAAACGAAGGAAAAGCTGATGCTGTAGGAAAAAAAGAAGCCATCTTCTGCTCTCTCCAAGAACACGGCAGAGAAATTAAAACAATGGTCATATTAAAAGACCATTTTTACTTTACTTACTTTTTTATGATTCTTAACTATAATTTCAGTATTTTCTATTTACTGAATCCATATTTCGGTGCAGAATTTTCCTGAATATATTTAGTTAGGTATTATACGTAATTAATTAAATGTATATTTGAAAGATACCTAACCCCCTCCTACCTACCCCCTCCATGAACCTACAACTTGTAACTCTGTGAACTGGGGTTTAGACTTTAAGCAGTTTAGCAATTTATATATTTAGCAATTTAGATAAAAGACTTGTATAATACATTTAACTAACTAACATTATAGTTTTCATCTTTGATTATTAAATCTATATCTCAAGCTAAAGCAAACACTCTAAAAGAGTATTTAAAACTTGGAAACTATTTGTTAATTCTTTCCTGTCTTTGGCCAGTTGCAGTTGCCTGTCGCTGTCGTTGCCGTCTCGCTGTTGTTGTGCCATTTTGTTTGATTTTTGCAACTGGCAACTTTACCAATTGCAATAACTGTGCAGCCGCTGGTTGTTCGGTTGCCGTTGTATGTTGCCAGTTGCCAGTTGCCGTTGCCTCTTTTTGTTTTGTCTATACGTGTCTATATAAACATGATCGCTTTGGCCAATATCTTGGCTCGGTTCGGCTAAGCTCTCGGCCAGGCACTTTTCCGTTGGCGTTGGTAGGTGACGCGGGGCCACAGTAAAAGACGAAAAACATGTTACCCAAATGTTGTTGCTGCTGCTGCTGCTGCTCGCTGCTGGTTGAGGTTGCAACAACTCACTGCTGTGCTGTGCTGTTGCTGATGGTTGTGCAACAATTGAAGGCATTTTTGGACTGCAGTTGAACTTTTGTTGCAAACAAAAAAGGAACGTATGAATGTGTAAAATGATTGATAAATCAGATTAAATGTAAAGCTGGCTTCATTTACCTAAAAACGGGTCTTAAAGTCACATATATCAGATGATTAAAATATATTTAGTTGGTTTTTAATTGTACAAAGGAAGAAAAACTACTGTCTACTCTTTCGATACAGATATTTTTCAGCGCTATCATCACGTTAAAGATCAAAACATTAATAATAACCCATCAACAGTCTCGGCCCTTGTGTCAGTCAGTCACTCAATTAACGAGAGAACCAGCGCAGAGTTAACAGAATGCGGAGAATAAATGAATTTTCATGTTTATTTATTTATAACACTGAAGGTCAGCTAATAAATCCCCGAGAGCAACGCCAAAGGAGCTCCACAAACCAACAATCAGGGTCCGAGAGCCGGTCGAAATTTATGACCATTAGCCATTAATTTATGCAAAGAAGAAAGAATAACTTGATGAATAAGAAGAAGCTGCCTTGTGGGATCATGCTCTGCCTCTCGGCTCGACTCTTCTTGGGTTCGGCAACGAGAAATCGATAAAAATCTCATCAAATTAAAGCAAAACGATAAAAATTGATTGGCGCATGGCTCCAGACAAACGCCTTACAAGACCAGACCCCTATTGCTTCGGCTTCGTTGTTAGCTTCATCTTCAACTCGATCGAGAGGTTCAAGATAGGTTTCTCAATCGAGAAGACAACTGGAAAGCTGCCGTGTAGCCAATAAAATGCCTTCAGAAACCTATTCTAATGCGACGCAAAGGCTGACAATGATCCAACTCCGGGGCGGCTCTTTTCGCTCCCCAATACCTCTGTCGTTTTTGCTCTGCCAACTGCCGCCGTCGTCCGATGACTAATCACTCGAAAATTGCCGCCATCGTCTGAGGTCTGAGGTCTGAGACTGTGGCTCCAGTTTGTTTGGATAATTTGATTTGTGTGCCATGAACAAGAGTGTTGTACGCTCATAAAGAAAAAAAACCAACTCTACTTATTCTTCTGCATTAAATTAGTTGATAAAAAGAGAAGAATAGTATCTTAATTCATTAAAAGAGTGACTTGTTGATTTGGGAAAGATTTAGTGATATTTGTAAACCCAAAGCCTAAAACTAAATGAAAGAAGATTTTGTAAAAGAAAAAGATTTGAAAAAGATTTTGTAAATTGTTTTAATTATGACTTAATTGATTTCATGGGATTATTTTAAACTATATTAAGTATTACTTTTGCTACATTAAGTATTACAAGGCCCCCGCTCTTTCTCTCTCTCTTCATCTCTTATTATAAATATAAAATGATTGCACGGCTGGAGCGGCAGAAAAGTTTTATATATAATAGAGAGATTTCAAACTATCGTATATTTCTCCCTGCTGACGCTTTACCCTGCCCTCATTTGCGCTCGCCTTTAGTTTGGTCCTCTTTACTGCTTTGCTTGATTGGTTCCACTCATTCTGCTGCCCGTTCCACCTTTGCTCCCCCGCCAGAAGAAACGTGTTCTTCCTGCTTCAGGTTTCTTCGGCTCGACTCTGGCTGATTCTCCCCTTTCAAGAGATCGTTTCGTTTACTCCAAGTAAAGCTCCTACCAACTTATGACGCATGCTTGGCGTTTCCTAGCTTCAACTTGAAAAAACAAATATTGAGTTGAATTTCGCATAATAACATAATAAATTGTTTACTATATCTAAAAACCTTAATAGTATTAATTCCTGAGCTGTCGGTGTTAGAAAACAAATCATTCGACTCCAGAGACGAACAGGTTGACAACGCCCGGTTGTTTATTGTATCCATCTCTCGATCTGGAATACTGTAGTATCGCAAAAAAACGAATTAAAGTCGCGTATACAAAAGAAATTATCACATTTCAAACAGGAAATACACACACGAACATAATCGAGAACCACGGAAAGCGAAGAGCGTTGCGAACGTTCCGTTCCCGTTCCGTTCCCCCTCCACAGAAAGTCAAGCAACGACCTTGGGACGCCGTCTATAAAATATAATTCTGATGTGAGCGGTATATGAGTGTGTACGGACCGACCGAAAGGCACAACAAATCGCTCGCCGCGTTTTGGCCAATGAATCATTCGATTCTGTTCTATTGCAGCGCGCAATTATATAATCCGATATAGACATGCTGACTGATTTATTTTTCATTTGCTCTCGAAATCTTGGTCTCGTGACGATCCCCCCGTATATCTCTGTCTAGTAGCGGCCGAGGAAAGAACCGCGAAATCAAATTAATCGAGCAAATATTTGATAGATAACTAAACAAAATTTTGATAAACACCTGTGCCACTTTGAATGGCTTTAATTGCGCCATGTATAAACGTACGATTGCAACTTGGTATAGAATAGTAATAGAAACCAGATGAATGTGACCTTATTAATCAAGTTTATGGTGAAATTTGCAAAATCATTGCTTTAAGATAATTTTAATAATTAAAAGATGTTATATCCAGCAAAGGAATGGATAAACTTAGCTCTAATGATCTGATTTGGGTAGAATGATCGAAATAATAGTAATTTTATAACTTACACTTAATCTAAGCTTATGGAGTAACCAATCAAATGGTTGATAAGAGAGTTTATAAGACTTTGCTACTATAACTACATGTGAACTCTGTCAATTATCCCATTTTACACGCATATTCATTTTCATTTAAGTTGACCTCAGTCGCATCTCCATCACCGACTCGTTTATAAGATGAAGATCAAAACAAACCGCTGAAAACAGCTTGAAACAGGCTAGTCCTCCTTTTTTTTTTAATTTTATTCGAGTTTTCTTGAGTTTGTTAAGCCTGCTTTGACCGTTCTCGGTTGCTTTAAAGCGCCTGAATAAGACATAAATCCTTGAAATTATGTTTTGAACCGCTCCTTGAGGTTCGATCCCCTCTTTTTTTGCCGTCTGTCACCGTGTTTTAATACCCTTGCTGCTGGCAAACAACTAACTTTGAACATATCTCTTGTAATCCACAAATAAATTGCATAATAATAACCTGATTATTGTAAAAATTTATAGAAAAGTGTTCTATATTTATTTTTCCAACTCGTAATGAGAACAAATGTACATTCTTATCTTCAAAGGGTGTTCTAAGCGCCGGTTTTCTCTAGTCTGATGTTCCTTTATTGTTTCGCGCCTTGCCACACTTTTGGAGTTTTTTTTTTTTTTGCTGTTGTATGGCATTGTTTGCCGGCTGCTCCTTCGCTCTGCCCTGCCCCCACACCCTGAGACAGCGTCCCCCACGAACTTGATTTGTTTTGATTAAGGCGAGCCTTATGATTCTCCTGTTGCTTCCTCTGCTCCTCCGGCTTTGTCTGCCCTTTGTCGGGCCTGAATGTTAATGTGATGGAGTGGCCCGCTTTGAAGGACATTCGCTTAATTTAGGACCTGAGAAAACATATATTTCGAAGCGTCGCTTCTTATGGCGTCTCTCGTCGCCTTATTCTTGGGATATATTGTTATAATTCTGAAGAGGAGCAGCAGAGATTTCGTTAATTTAGCAGTTCTGGTTATTTATTTCGTGTTTTTGATTGGATATTGAAAAAATTATACCTTATTTAATAAAATATTATAAAGAACTATACTATTTCGTGTAATTCTTCATACTTTTAAATTAGTTCTTAATCAATATCAGCTTAGTTTTTATATCAATCTTTTTTTTTTTTTAATCTTCATCGATAACATTCAAGACTCGACTCGATAAAAATCCTGAATTTTCGCAACACAGTTATCAAAAAATTAGCGAATAAACATTTGACAGGAGGCAATTTACAAGAAAAACTAAAAACTACCGAAGAGTTCTTTTCTCTCTCTTGCTTCTTCAAAGGGGCATCGAGGGCAGAGAACTCCGAGGAGAAGAACAACGAAAACAAAAGACCATAAAAATCAACTCGAGGAACAGAGCAAAGAGATCATTGGACACATTTGCGGGAAAAGAAGACATAAAGAACCAAAGAGCCAAGAAAGCACAGAGAGACGAATGGAAGTGGGGCGGCGGGTGGCGGCACAAGATGAGGAACGGACAAAAGAAAGGCCAAATACGTTCAATTCCAGGCGGTAGGAGAACCAGCAGCAGCAGCAGAACGACGACTTGTTGCCAAGAAATAAAAAGAAACTTAAACCTAAGCTCGAACTCAAACAAAAGCAAATGCGGCTCAGAAGAGGAAGCTACGAAAGAGAAATGCGAGAGAGCCAACAACAAGAACAGCGAAAAGCAAAAATAACACGTCATGCTGACTGCTTTTGCCTACACTCTCCGCAGCCTTCCTTCCACACCTTCCTCCTCCATCGGCACTCCCTCTGCTTTGGCTCTTTCGCCTGTGCCAAGAACAAGTTGTAAATGAGGCAGAAGAACAAGAAAGGAGAGCCAAAGACAGAGCGAGAGCCCGAGAGAAGGGTCATTGGCGGCCATTGACTTTGTCTCGCTGATGACCTTGCCCGAAAAATGTAATAGTAAAGTGAAAAAAAAACTCGAAATGCACTCGCAGCGACAAAGAAGGCGCGCACACACAAACACATGGGAGATTGGGGAGCTGGAGGAGCTGTGTGTTGTGCGCATGCAGCTGTTGACAAACAGAGCCCTCGAGTGCGAGCGAGACGCGGCGAGGGAGCACGAGAGAGGAGACCAAATAGATAACGGACAGGAGGAGAGAAGAAAGAGAAGACAGCAGACTGCATTTTTGGGCACAGGGCCAAGGCGAATGGAGCAACGGTTCTTCTCCTGTGCCAATTGGGAGGCTAATTGGAGGGAGGTTCATACATACAATGTATGTATCTGAACCTAAAGGGGTTATCTTTTAGTCTTAGCGGAAAATAAAATGATAGGTTGGACATCTAATAAGATTGTATAACTTTTAAATTAAAAGTATTAACTTATGGGAGAAAGATGGCTTAAGAAGTGGAATCTATCAATACAATTACACAATTTTTCGTTGGGAGAAGATAAAAATTACAGCGAACTCTTTAATAATAATCGCTCCCCTATTATAACTGTTTCTCTCTCTCTCTCTCTCCCTCTCTCATTATAAATATAAAATGATTGCACGGCTAGAGCTGCAGAAAACTGTTATATAATATATAATAGAGAGATAATATAAATTAAAATCAAATGTAAAAGATAGGAGAAGAATATATTATTATTTAAAAATGATCTGTTCCAATAAACTGAACTATACAAATGTTAAAGTTCTAAGCATTATAGTTTTGCCCCCCGTCCCCCAATCGATAATCAAAATGCCTCGGCTCAATGGCAAACAATCGTGCCATTTTATCGATTACACAACAACATCCAATAAATTGCAACCTGCCAAAAACAGTTTGATCAACTCAGCCAAAACCCAGTGGTTGCATCTAGCTCTGCCGAATGCCAACACGCATGCGGGGTAAATTGCAGTTCGACGGCTAAAGAACTGCTCAGCTGCATTTGGCTGAATGCGATCGCAGCAGCAACCTTGTCCCAAAACAACTTGCCAGTGTTTGAGTGCAGTTTTTTAGCCAGCAGCTTGCAGTTGTTGTTTTGTATTTCAACGTCTCGTATGCATGTGTAGTTTGCACGTACGCGTCGCGAGCTGGCTTTTGATATTAATTAAACGCACGCAGCCGGACCAGAGACCAGACCTGGGACGAAGTCGAAGTCGCATTTGGAGCCATATAGCCGGCGGCAACGAGACCTGCAATGTGCCCACCCAGCAGCAGCATGGCAGAGATGCTGAAACGAGTTCCAAGAGAACCAGGGGACCAGCTTAAAAAAAAATGGAGAGAAACGAACTCAAAGCGAGTCCAACTGGTGTTGCGGCTTAGAAGCAATAAAAAAAGCTGCAAAATAACGATTAAGTGGAGTGCCCCGACTATCAGATACCCGGTCCTAATAATAACTGAGCCTGGATAACATTAGACTCTTAAGTATTGTTTATATTAATGAATTCGTGTTAAATTCTGCTGATAATAAGTCTGCAAATGAGAAGGCACCGCTCTTATATCATATTTGTGTTTAGGATCATAGCTCTTGGCTTAAGGGTTCGTAAAAGGATCTATAAGAGTCTCTGAGACTAAGGATCAAGAATAAACATTAATTCCAGATACCAAATATGGCATATACTTTGCTACTAGTTACTAGTATATATTTCTTACTAGAAAAAATATCCATGTGTGAGGTGCATTGCTGGTGGGCGGTCTTTGGGTGCACTACAAAAAAAGATTTAGTAAATAATTATCATATTAAAAGTATGAGAAATCTAAGAAACAAAATGACTTAATCATCAATTTATTAGTTTTATAAATACAAATTCTCCGGTTACAAGTTTGCCTTTAAAAGAACTTTAAAGTAAATTTGTATATATTATAAGTTTAATGAAGATTTGTCTAAATGGATAGTAACCCCATGTGTACTTATGTAAATACCTTTTTTAGTATGATCTGCGTAAAATATATTATTTTCTGCCACTGCAGTTTAAGGTGAGCCCCGGCTCTGGTCCATCGAGCTCCTTTGCATGCGCCGCTGGGCAGAGCTACGAGCTTTTTAATGACTCTGTTTAAGGGGCCTTCTGGTGCTGGTGCTCTGGTCTTTCCGTGGCAAATGCAAGGCGCAACGCAGTGAAGTGGCTGCTGGTGGCACTGGGTAACCAACCGGACAGTCGGAGAGGGATCCCTCGTCATGGGAACGTCTCAGCGATTTTTGTTTGCCTTTTCCCCTTAGGCTT
Source organism: Drosophila tsacasi (assembly GCA_018904565.1). Lineage (NCBI taxonomy): Eukaryota > Metazoa > Arthropoda > Insecta > Diptera > Drosophilidae > Drosophila > Drosophila tsacasi. The sequence continues at coordinate 12,218 of JAEIHY010019777.1, forward strand.
CTAAGATACTAGTGAGCCAAGGCTCTGATATACTTATAAACTTAATATAAAAATACGCCAAATGGAAAGAAGAAAACATAATTCACGGCAACCATTTGATTTGTGATCATGTATAAAGCACTTCTTTCTGCTGATCCGGGAACTGATGTTCAGTATTTAATTTTTTTTTTTGTCCGTGCTTTAAGCGACACTCGCAACGACCTTGAGTCTGTCAGAGCCGTGTCAACAGCTGCAAAAAGTTAAAAACAAATTGATATTAAAAAAAGAAAGAAAAGAAAACAAAATGAATTACAAATATTATAAATAAACTTTAGTGAACAAAGCGTTTCCCGCTCTCCCGGTGGCCGTTATCGTTTGTTGATATTGATAGTGCGTCGAAGCTCGATGATGATGATGGTGGTGGGTTGAAGGCCTCGGCAGCTGATAAACCAAACCCACAGATGGAGGTTCTGCATGTGGCACTGACACCAGAGGGAGTGCCTGACAGTCATAAAACTGCAAAATAAAAAGCTGGAAAAGTCTGAAAAGCCGACTGGAAAAATAATAAAAATGAAAATGCGCAAGCGTAACATTTCCTGTTTGTCCAACGGTAAACTGTAATTGTTATGCAGACGACGAACTAAGACTGGCCTGCCGCCTGCCGCATTGCAACGCCCCGAAAATGCCAGGTTCTGGCAGGTCCAACTACCGGGTGACGGCCCCAAAGGTGCTCCAGGCTGACTCCCGGAGTGCGTCTGGCTTGAATTCGTTGGCCATGTTGACAAAGTCATCTTCTGGTTTCTAGTTCGCTTTGTTTACTCTGTTTTTTTGCACTGCGAAGATTGATTAAGATTTATCTTATCAATCAGAGACGGTTTACGATTTCTAGTTTCAAGAAAGTCTAAAAACTTTCGGAAAGATTGTGGAACTTAATATAATATGGTCATTCCATATTGCTTAATTTTAGAACAGACTTAAAACCACTTGACATTCTTTGTCAAAGTATAAATAATGTGCTTTGTTTTCTCTCAGTGTGGTTCTGCCATTAGTACCGGTTTTTTGCCGTTTCTATCTTTTGTGCCATTACAAGGCAACGGTGGCCATATCGATGCGAGACAAGAGACGAGACCTGACGCACCTGTTGAAAATCAAGTTCTTTTAGTTGCCTGCATACATACATATATAGTTAACTATATACATATGCATGTGTACTATAGATAGAAGTTATTTTTTTTTAGCAGACATTAACTTTTAATTTATATTTTCCCGTGGCAATGTGTCCGCAAATGGTAATAGGAAACTCTGCAACTAACTAACACCGTCATTGGCCACGACCACGCATTTCTCAATCACCGTAGGCCTCCTGGTCAACTGGTCAATTTATGAGGTGGGAAAGTGCTGGTCATTCAGGCTAACTATAGTGTTAGTGCCAATAAATTAATTTAAGAAATAAGAAATTATTCAATTATTTCAGAAAAAGAAATAAATTATATAATTTTAGAAAAAAGAATTAATAGTAATAAGAAACAATTACGTTTTAGATAAACATAAGAGAAAATATTGAGACTTAAATTAATTATATTTTAAGTAACTGAAGTAATTTTTTCAAATTTAGAAATGATAATAATAAGAAATTTTTTGTATAGATAGTTTATTGTAACAGAAAGACTTAAATAAATAATTTATATTCTGAGTAACTAAATAAATAAAAAAAAGAGTTACTACAGATATTAATGTTCTGGAAATTATTGATATGTTTAAATTTAATTAATTAATTAAAGTCAGTGAATAATATAACCAAATGAGAAAGATAAAACCGGTTAAAACTGATTTAATATAATATATAAAAAGTTTTTATTGAAAATATTCATTTAATTTTAAAAGTAACTAAATTTAGTCACCAAATGCGAAAAAGGAACCGAACGGGCATTGTTTATATCCTGTTCATGATGTACGGGTGCCAGCAGAGATCGAGCAGATTTTAAGTCTTGTTAGTCAGGGCATTGAGCTCTAAAAGCTAAAACTATAAAGCTATATAAAGTTGAATTTGGGAACATTTTTAAAACAATGAAGAACCCACATGTAATGGGAATTGATTATGAAACACCGAAACCCTCAGGAAATACAAAGAACTTATAAACTTATAATAAACACTATGGTCTGTAATTCGGAAAATAAAACAAAAAAGTGAAATCAAGAACAGGGTGTGGTATTTTTCGTCTTTGGCAAAATATTTCGTCGTAATATTTAGCGCTACAACTGCTGACTGCAAGCCAACTTACAGTTCGTTCTGACTGAAATCCATTGCGCCTCGCAGTCATGACAGCACCGCTGTTGGTGTTTTGCAATTTGTTTGCCATTTTCCATAAGCCAACTTCTGTTGCACATTATGCTAATGACATGCCTATGTTGCCGCCCCCATCCCCCACCCGGCCACGCGTCCAGCCATTCGCCTCTTCGGGTCGAGGTGATTAATCAAAAAGCTTGCAGCGCCGGCAGAGACATACTGAAAAAATGTTGCTACGCTGCCGATGCCGATGCCAGGTAATGCAATTTGCAATTGTTGGACCCGCAGACCGATCCCCGAGCCCCGATCCCCACCGCTCTGCGAGTTCAATCCCAGTTAGTGCTACGGCCACAGACATAACCCCGGCTCTTTGTTTGCTGTTGGCGAAAGGTGTCGGAGGTGTGTGTCCGTATCTGTAGCTGTGCTGCTGCTTTGTCTATCTCTGGAGCGTGTTAAAAATTTGCTGCATTTCAAATTGGTCGCTTTGGTCTCTATGATGATGCAAGCATTCAGGATTTGAATGGGTGTTGGAATGTGCCACATTACTGGTGCTTTTGTATAGTAATTACGGAGAGTGCTTTGTTTGTTTTTGGAAGCGTATGTCAAAAGTCTTTATAAGCTCCATAGATACATAATAGAAGTTATTCTTTAGTATATACATATTTCTTAATCAAAATGAAGTCAAGGATTAATTGTGATAAATTAATAATTAAATTCTAATAAATAGCAAATAGAATAACTTTAACTTTTAATAGAAACAAACTTGAGCTCTTGTAACTCAGACCCAACGGACTACGAAATAATCCCTGGGGAACGCAAGGCCAACAACATTATTCGGGGTTTTAGACACCCACAGAAACCCCCAATCTCCGAAAGGGGACGCCGTTGTCCCCAATTAGAGCACCCTACCAACCCCCATTGGCTTTGGCTTTGGCTTTGGCTTTGGGGGTGCAGATCCGCAATAAAAAAACGGGCGCTTGCCGCTTTCATGTCACGCATAATTGAAAGCAACTTCCCATTCAGTGGGCAACTCCGACGTCAACAGAGATATCAACCACCCCCAAAGTGAAGGTTGAGCAGGAGTAGGGAAGTCCAACCCTCGGAGCTTGTGCCCCACAAAGCATGTCAATGTCATGAATATTATTGACATGGATTTTCACCCACACAAAAGCCCCTTACACACTCCTCCTCCCTTGCGACAGAGTACGCCATATTCATTCTAGGGGGCGCATTTCCGCGGAAACAAAAAGAACACAAAAAAAAGGAGAGAAAAAAACTGTGAAGGTCAACCCCTTTTGCGAAAGCCCGGAGGGGAGTTTTCCCATGTAACTGAAGTTGCTTTCGATGGCCTGTCAAAGCCAGAGCCCGATAAAAATCGATAAACGACAGACGGCGAACGAGGAACGGCGAACTCCGAATGGGCGGTGTGGAGCCCAGAGCCCAACCCGCTTATTGTCTCGGTCAGCGGACTTGTCGTGCCATTAGATTACCCATTCGACTGGCTGAACTGAGCTGAACCCGACTTGGTTTCAGGGGCTAGTCGGATTGCAGTAGAAATGCAGAAACTTGCCTGTAATGGCCGAATGGGGTATACTCTTGGATATAAAGGAGAGCTCCTCCCAGAATCTTACAAGAGTTTTGTTAAATTTTGTTGATTATTTTTCAATTATTGTTGTTCTCTTTAATACACCCATATTTCATTTAGATTTTAAAATAAATTCAAATAAAATCTATGAATCTATGAATCTATCAATTTCGCTTAATTTTTTTTTGTAAACAGTTCAACTTTACCAAAAGACTATGTAAGAAAATTATTCTAAGTTAGTGTATAAGAAATGTAGAATCGGTATGCACTTGAGGTCGTGTCCCGCGACTGTTGTTGGGGACTGTAATGCGATAGCGGCGCTACAAGAACTTGGAACGATGCAGTGGAGGGAGGGAGGGGGTGCCACGCCAGCTAATTGCCATGCACTTTTCATAAGCCAGAGCGAGGCAGCCCGGTACTATTAGGTAAGCGTAATTAGATCATGGCTGAATCCAGTCAGCAGTCAGCCTGACAGCTGGGACTAGAACCGAGTGTCAGCCCGAAGGGGACTGCTCTACTTTGAACCGCAAAACATATGTAATTGACTTAGATATTGTTAGATAGATTTAATTTAAGTGCTTATAAAGTTAAAAATTACAAAGTAATAATTAAATAGGATTGTAAAAACAGCCTACACCATATAAGGGGAGCTAAAAAAATCACTAGAGACTTGAAATTAAAAATGTGTCCAAAACGAAGCTACTATGTATAGGTAAAAACAATTTATTACATAAACTATTTTATTGCATACTTTCAGACACCTCTATAATAGATTTGAGGTCCAAAACTCCAAAAGATGTCCAAAACATTGCTGCATTACAGTTTTGGCATCTTAAATATTTTACTGCATTCTTTCAGACACCTTTTTAATAGATTTTAATTCCAAACCTCAAAAAGATGTCCAAAACAATGCTGCATTACATTTTTGGCATCTGAAATATAATATTGCATACTTTTAGACACATTTTAAAACGATTTCAATACCCTAGTTATTTCTGTTGAAAACCCTAAGCCGTTTGTGGAGAAAATCCCTTCCATCTTCTGGAATAAATCTCCCATCCAAGGCCAAAGCTTCAAAATCTCAAGTCCATTTAATTTGCATTCCATCAACCATTAGCCTCACAAGTACAGACACACACAAGCACACATTCACAAACCAGGAAGGCACACTCACTTCCGCCTCCCACAACTCCCCCCAAAAAAAAACAACAAAATACAAGGAAATCACATGTGTAGTCTATGCTGGTGTGGGTACAGTGCCATCCGAAATACAACAACAACGGCTGCAGAGAAGAAGAGAAGGATGAGGGCAAAAGCCAGAAGCCGAGAGGCCAAAAAGGGAAGCCATCATCGAAAATCGCTTGGCTGCATTTGTTGGGCCTTGAGAGCCTCTCAGAACCCCCCATGCCGTAAGCCATAACGAACACGCACACATACATTCATCGTATACACAATCACATGTATGAGAATGTGAGTATGTGATATGAGTATTTTCCTAAAAGCCAGAACATGAAAATCAGCAAAAACCAAATGCTGACCATTCACTCCTCGTCTCTTTTTACGCTCTCTTTCTTTCCTTCTCTAGTTGGCTGCACACCCACACAAGCTCAGCAGAGAATGATTCTTGATGGAGCAGAGCGAGAGAGAGGGCATCGTTCGAATTGTGGCTCTTGCGTTTTTGATATAAAACAATTTTTGTTTATTTTCTTTTGTGTTTAATTCACACATACACCCATGCCGCCTATCACCCTGTCTACGCGAGTTTCTGTTCTTCTTTCTCTAACCCCAAAAGCAAAAGACGAGAAAAAAAACGTTGCTCTCTCTCGCTCTCTGTCCCCGCTCTTTTGTCTCCCCCGCGGCGCATGTGTTGCGTCTTATACTGTATCTGTGTGGGTTTCTCCGAGCACTCTGGCTCAAGTGTGTGTGTGTGTGTGGAGCTGCCTTCGTTGCTGCGTCTTCTTCGTGGCTGTGCTTCGCCGTCGCCGCCGTCGTCGCCGGGCTTGTTGTTGTTGTATGCAAGGTCGTTTGCGTACAAAATTCAACATTATTTGAAGGTCGTCCTTTGCCCGTTCTGCGTTCTGCGCGTCGCTTCTTACTCGTTCTCGTGCGCGCTATCTCTTTTCTTCCTCCCGGTTCCCAGTTCCCGGCTCTCGCTCTCCGTGCCTCTGTCTCTGTTTTGACTTGGGCCGTTTCTTTTGCCGTGCAGTGCGTGGGGTTGATGTCTCTGCTAAATAACAAAGATTCTTCGGGCTTCTCTGCTTCTGCTTTTCTTAGGGGTCGCGCGAGTTCGTTTTGAATTGTGTTTCCTTTTAATTGCATTGCAACACTGGCTGGAACTGATGGAAACCCCTCACCAGGCAGCGCCCACGCTATCGGGTACATCTACCCCGGGCACCCCTTTGTTGCCAGGTGACCTCGCCCTGCCCTTGTCACTGTACAGTGTTCTCTCGTAAAGAAACTCATGATTCTTCTTAGAATATTTTTATTCATGTTGATTATGAAGCTGTTTTGCTTATACATTGCAGGCAAGGTTTATTCTATATAATTATCTCTATTTCTCTTTCACGCTTTGCTCACAATGTACAAGCTAAACAGAAAAAAAACCAAAAACAAACAATTGTGCGTTTGAAAAATAACTTTCCAACAAGCAATCATATTTCGATGATTTTGTAGACTGAACAATTTATCTAACTCCTAACTGTATCTGACCTGGACACTCCTAAGCTCCACTGTACTCGCTGTCGAATTCTTTCACCATCCCGCATCACATGTGCCCAAAGAAGAACGGCGGAGGGCCAGCCCAGCTGCGTGGCGCTGGGTTAATGTACCTTAAATTTATTATAATACCATCCATTCGGTTCGGCGGTCCGCCGCTCGTTCCATCCATCGGAGCCATATTCTGTTTCTGTGGGTCGATGACATTTTTCGTGGCTGGCCATTGCCTATAGTTGCTGAGCATTGCCCAAAAACCGGAGAGACGGAGATAAGCAGTGAGTGAGCGAGAACGAACGGAACAGAACGAAGCGGCGTTTTCCGCGATGTGCGCGTTGTGAGCGGTTCTTTGAAGCCGGCTTGCGGGCGAACTCAATTAGCATAAGTGCCGGCCAAGGTCGCCGGGGTGGGTGGCTATGTGGGGTGGCATTGACCCTCTTGTCGTTGGACTTCCCTCTGCCTATTATAATAGGTCTTTGTTCGCGTTGCTAGGCAGGCACCACTCGGAGTTGAGTCGCTGAGCAGCAGCGGATTGAGTCAGCGGGAGAAGCCCAAGTGTGGCTAAAAAAAACCTGCGAAATTCTTAAGCCAAAACTTGTTCTTAACCAAAACTATGAAATAGAACTGCTCACTGTTAAAATGGAACCATATTATGTGGAGTTTAGCAACACTTTTAATACCAACTCTCACTTTAAACTTTAAACTGAATAAAAGTTATGTATTCTGCCCAAAATGGAATAATTGAAAAGATTATAAAAGTTCAGTAATATTACTATAAAGTAAGAAGACTAAGCTAGGTTAGTTTTTTAATATTTCATCTAGTTTTTATAGACTTTATGCTCGTTTTGTTATTAGATTTTTGTTATTATTATTTTTAATTAGACTTTTCAGGATAATACCTTATATTATCTGTAGTTTAAAACCTGGTTAAAAGAGCTACCAACTCGTTTGAAAAGTTAATAAACATAAAAAAAAATAATTGCTATAAAATCAAACTCAATTAACAACTTCAACTTCCTTTTGGCATTTTCAGTTTTACAACACAATGGAACTGCATCAACGACATCTGTCAAACTTTTACAAAATTGCACAACTGAGATAAGCACATAAATCGTAAGAGAGCACACCGATCTGCCGAAGCAGAGCAGATCAACTTACTGGAGGCCATTGTCATTACCACCAGCATGCCGAACATGTCCAGCATCAAGACGGAGCAGCAGAGCGCCTCCCTCGGAGTCACTGGCGGTGGCTATCAGCTGCCGGTCAATATGTGCACCACCACCGCGTCCACGACGACGACAACGCTGGGAGGAGGAGGAGGAGTGAGTGGCGGAACCACCGGATCGAGGCACAATGTGTCCGTGACTAACATCAAGTGCGAGTTGGACGAGCTGCCCACGCCCAACGGCAACCTGGTGCCGGTGATTGCCAGCTATGGTCACGGTAGCCTGCGCATACCGCTGAGTGGCGGTCCGCCAGCCAACCACGAGGAGGAGTCCGATTCGGAGGCAGAGCTGGCGAACATCGAGAACCTGAAGGTGCGACGGCGGGCGGCGGACAAGAACGGGCCGAGGCCCATGTCTTGGGAGGGGGAGCTGAGCGAACCGGAGGCCAACGGCGGCGGCGACGAGGAGCTGATGGAGACGGAGCCGACGATTAAAAGCGAGTTACTGGCCGGCGGAGGAGCAGCCCTGCAGCCCGCGTGTGCTCTGCAGCCGATCAAGACCGAGCTGGAGAACATAGCAGGCGAACTGCAGCAGCAGCAGCAAATGCAACAGCAGGGAAAGGCCTTCTCCCTGACCAGCAGCACCTCCACCACCACCTCCCAATCGCTCGCGGCGAACCCCAAACTTAAGCTGGCGCCCACGCAAAGCGATCCCATTAATCTCAAGTTTGAACCGCCGCTCGGGGACAATTCGCCGCTTCTGGCCGCCCGCAGCAAGTCGAGCAGCGGCGGCCACCTGCCACTGCCCGCGAATCCCAGTCCCGACTCCGCCATACATTCCGTCTACACGCACAGTTCCCCCTCGCAGTCGCCGCTGACCTCGCGCCACGCCCCCTACACGCCCTCGCTGAGTCGGAACAACAGCGACGCTTCGCACAGCAGCTGCTACAGCTACAGCTCCGAGTTCAGCCCCACCCACTCACCCATCCAGGCGCGCCATGCCCCCCCGGCGGGCTCGCTGTACGGCAACGGCGGCGTGCACCATCACAATGTGCTCTATCGCCCGCTGAAGGTGGAGGCCTCGTCCACGGGGCCACCGTCCGGCAGCCAGGAGGCGCAAAATTTGAGCATGGACTCCATTTCCAATGGTCTGGATGCCACGGGTTCCGGTTCATCGCTGCCCGCTTCGCCGGCCGGCATTTCGCGCCAGCAGCTCATCAACTCACCGTGCCCCATTTGCGGCGACAAGATCAGCGGCTTCCACTACGGCATCTTCTCCTGCGAGTCCTGCAAGGGGTTCTTCAAGCGCACCGTGCAGAACCGCAAGAACTATGTGTGCGTGCGCGGCGGACCCTGCCAGGTGAGCATCTCCACGCGCAAGAAGTGCCCGGCCTGCCGGTTTGAGAAGTGCCTGCAGAAGGGCATGAAGCTGGAGGCCATCCGCGAGGACAGGACGCGCGGCGGTCGCTCCACCTACCAGTGTTCGTACACGCTGCCCAACTCGATGCTCAGTCCGCTGCTGAGTCCCGATCAAGCGGCCGCCGCTGCCGCTGCCGCAGCGGTGGTCAGCCAGCAGCAGCAGCAACAGCAGCAGCAGCAGCAGCAGCATCATCATCAGCGGCTCCAGCAGTTGAATGGCTTCGGTGGCGGACCCATTCCCGGCTCAACCTCCCTGCCAGCCAGCCCGAATCTGGGTGGGGCTTCCATCAAGACGGAGGACGTGGCCGCGGAGGCGGGCAAGCAGAGTTTGCGAACTGGCAACGTGCCGCCGCTGCTGCAGGAAATCATGGATGTTGAACATCTCTGGCAGTACACCGATGCCGAGCTGGCCCGCATTAACCAACCGCTGTCCGCATTCGCCTCCGGCAGCTCTTCGTCGTCGTCCTCCTCGTCGGCCACTTCATCGGGCGCCAACCAGGGACAGCAGCCGCAGCTGACCAACCCACTGCTGGCCAGTGCCGGTCTCTCGTCCAACGGCGAGAACGCCAATCCCGACCTGATTGCCCATCTCTGCAACGTGGCCGACCATCGCCTCTACAAGATTGTCAAATGGTGCAAGAGTTTGCCGCTCTTTAAGAACATTTCGGTAAGTGGCGGCGGGAGGAGTTCATTGGAATTTGAATTGGAATTAATTGTTGATCTTCATTTTTCAGATCGATGATCAGATCTGCCTGCTTATCAATTCGTGGTGCGAACTGCTGCTCTTCTCCTGCTGTTTTCGATCGATCGACACTCCCGGCGAAATAAAGATGTCGCAGGGCAGAAAGATAACGCTGTCGCAGGCCAAATCGAATGGCTTGCAGGTTAGTTTGGCTTTGGATTAACAATGATAGACTTTGTGCTAAACTCTTCTCAAAATTCTTGGTTCAAAATTTAAATTTATATTATTCTTTCAGACCTGCATTGAACGGATGCTCAATCTGACAGATCACCTGCGGCGATTACGCGTTGACCGCTACGAATATGTTGCCATGAAGGTGATTGTCCTGTTGCAGTCAGGTAAGCTGGAGGGAATGCCACACATATTCGGCAGATAATAAACTAATAAACTGAACCCTTTAGATACCACGGAGCTTCAGGAGGCAGTGAAGGTGCGGGAGTGCCAGGAGAAGGCGTTGCAGAGCCTGCAGGCGTACACCTTGGCCCACTATCCCGACACGCCGTCAAAGTTCGGGGAGCTCCTGTTGCGCATTCCGGATCTGCAGCGTACGTGCCAGGTGAGTGTGCTGCTGGGATATATTCATGGGAAATGAGAGAGTATAATATTAATCCCCCCTTTTTAGTTGGGCAAGGAGATGCTGACGATCAAGACTCGCGATGGCGCCGATTTCAACTTGCTGATGGAGCTCCTGCGCGGAGAACATTGACAATTGATGATGGCGAAGACAGTGGAAGTAGGCTTCCGCTGGCACAACAACAAGATTTACATAATTAGTATTAGATATAGATATAGTTTAGCGTTAAGTTCTCTACACCTATAAGCTCTGAAAACATGTGCCTAAAAACCAAAGCCACGACAGCAGTCGTCGCATCAGGGCAGGGCACAGAGACGATGAAACTAGGCGCAAGCGCAGGATTGCCAAACTTTTTACACACCACAATATATATTTTGAGATATGTACGGCCCTCGATCGCTGCTGCTGCTGTTGTTGGCTGGAGTTTCCAGTAAGAAAAGTATATAATGTTTTTGCTATATATACACATATACATATATTTGACTTATGTATAGAGTAAACACTAAAGCACACATGGAAAATGAAAAGACTAAACAATTTATTTAAAAGAATACTTTTAGGCATTAAGCAGAGGCAGAGGGGAGGAGAAGAGGGAAGAAGAATTAACGAAAAGGCAGAGGAGAACGAGAACCAACCAACCACAAAAGGCAAATCAAATTAAATTTAGTTAAAGCAGCTAGCGACTTTTTTATACATACAGACATATACATATACATAACTATATATGTAAGAGGGAAGGAAATGCAAACTATTTTTTAAAGAATTGCCAAAACCGATTTAAAGGTTTATTAAATGGAAATGGAGGGAAGCTGCTAGAATTTTCGATGCATATATATATCTATACATTAATCTGGAAGCCGGATAGTGAAATCCAACTTTTAAATGTTGTAGCATTTAGTTTTTAGTGCAATTTCACCCTTGTCTACATATAACTATATATATATATACAGCCAGATATGGCCGCAAAACTATATACAAAAAAAAGAAAGAAAAAAAGACCACTCGAAATTGCCAGCTCTCTCTGGCTGGCCAAGACTATTCCAGTGATGCTAATTTGTTGCAAAAAAAAGCAGACACAACTACACACACACATAAATCAAATTTATAATCATTTTCGATCTGTACTTTAGTTTCGCATTAATTATTTCATTAATTCATTACGTTTACGGTGTAACTCTTACTTAAATAGCTGAAGCAAATCCTGCAACAGGATTTAAAACATTTGTGAGGAAAAAACAAACAAAAATAATTACAAGTACCGAGAATAATTTTTTGCTTATAAACTAGATAGTTAGATATGTATGTCTATATGTGAGTACGATTAAATGTATGTAAAGCTCTTCCTGCCCCACCAGAAAAACGAAAGGATTGTAAGACATGAAATTCCAAATAAAATAAAAACATAAAACCACAGAAGGGGAGATCGAGAGAGACAACACAACGTATACTTAAATTCACAGGACAGGAGGCCATGTGTGATCTTGCGGAGTATCGTAATTTTTTGTTTGTTTAAAACTAAACTACAATTATTATTTATTCTTAATCCTATTTTGCCATTTAGAAATTCAGCGTTTTTGTGTAATTTTCTGTTACTTTCACGACGACGATCTCAGTTCAGACGATAGATCCTGGCTGGCCGCCTGTCTAATCCCGCTGCTGTCCGTAAATGTAAACCTAAACTTAAATTGAAAATAGTTAAATGTTAATGTAATAAAGAAATCCCCCTAACTAAATATCAACATACAGAGTACCATAGTTAAATAAAGAAGAAGCCACACAGACACACAAATATTTAAGACCCGCAAAAAACAAAATCAATCAAAAGTATCATTTAATTTACGTAGCAAGAATAAATATTGCGAAATCATGAATTCGGCAGCGTTTTTTAAGGCCAGATTCTACTACTTAAGCCCATTGCTTAAGTAGCCAGATTGTGCTCAAAATGGAAAAACAAAAACACAACTGTTTCACTCTCATAAACTTGTACTTGTGTCACATGTTTGATTTCGCCACCAAACTCATCCCACATAGGTAATATCGTTTGCTTTTAAATAAATGTATCTATTGAAATATGAAAATAATAAATTGGTCAACAATTAAACGTAAATTGTCAATGCAATATTTTGTAATAAAAAAAATATGAAAAATGTAACAAAATGTGAATTTAAAAATGGAATTTTGGTTTAGATAAATGGAACTGCAACAGAAGCCCCATAAAATGTATCGATGTAATCGATTTAGAATGGTAGAGCTAAATAGTCGATAAGGGTTGGTTAGTCATGCATATCGAGAAGAAAAGTCCGATGTTATATCGAAAATATATTGAAAATATCGTAAACTTTGATATATCGAATTTTGAAATACCGAAAAATACAGCATATGTGAATAATTATCGAGAAATATCTGAACAGGTTATTTCACTTGTCCTTTTCCGATTACGGTCGACCGATATATCAAGCAGAATATAGATTTATCGTATTTATACATATTTCGACTTTTGACTTTTAATTATCGATTCAGTACGGACTTATCGACATTTTCTTTCTCGCGCTCAGAAGTATAACAGCAAATCCCACATTTCGTAGGGTAAACATTTTTCTATTTCCTTCTTTATTGTTAGGTTTTGAATTAGAGTAATTATGTAACCTAGTAATACCAACAATTTATAAAAGAAAAGAAGGACAAATTTCCATATTTTTCGAATTGAATTCGAATTTTATTCAATCTAAATTACTGAATGAATGTATTAATTATAAGCCGTTGGTCCAATGGGTTATAGGTGAAATCAAAATAACCCGAAGATTTCTAATTACTTCTTGAATTGTTTTTCCTTAAATACCGCAATGTGGCAGCTACATGCATGAACTGTAGAAAATAGATCGTTAAATGAATTATTATTCTCGGGTCTGGCACAGCAACTTACTCCGAACACACACAACATCCATCTCCCAATGTGGCAGATGGAGGGATGTAACGGTTTCCATCAACTCCGGTGCAGTCAGGTAAATTGGAGTAGGGCCCGTACCCGCCGCAAGACGGGCACGCGCCGCAGGGACCGCACCCGCCGCCCATGGGCAAGTCCTTCCAACAACAGCCGCCGTAATGTTGGTAAATATGGTTGCACGCCTTCATGATTGGCTGGTAGTCACTTCTGTAAACTGTCCAGTCCTGGAATGCATCGTTTATGCCGCAACTGGGCATGCAGGAATTATTCCTGTTGCAGCATGGAGTGCATGGATTGTATGAGGGGGGGCATTGAGTGTATGGAGGGCATTGAGTGTATGTGGGGCATTGAGTGTATGGGGGGCATTGAGTGCATGGGGAGCATTGAGTGTACGTTGGGCATTGTGTGCATGGAGGGCATTGAGTGTACGTGGGGCATTGAGTGTATGGGGAGCATTGAGGGTATGTGGGGCATTGAGTGTATGTGGGGCATTGAGTGCATGGAGCGCTTAGATTGCATGGAGCGCTAAGATTGCATGGAGCGCTTAGATTGCATGGAGCGCTTAGATTGCATGGAGCGCTTAGATTGCATGGAGAGCATGGATTGCATGGAGAGCATGGATTGCTTGGAGCGCATGGATTGCATGAAGCGCATGGATTGCATGGAGAGCATGGATCGCATCCATTCCAGCTGTCCCAGAGAAACATAGGTGGACAAGTCATTTCCGGCTGGCAGCAGCAACTAGAACCAGACTCAAAGCAAACATTTCGAGGTTCGTTACAACAGGTTTCTGAATCTTGAATCATAAGTCCCCGACAAGATGACGATGATTTCAGACAGCTGCGCAAGGAATCCTTGGAGCACGAGCTTCTAAGTGAAGCCCGAGAAGAGCATTTGGAGCAGTCATCCCTTGCTATGCGAACCCTGCGACTTCTTCGGGTTAAGCATGTGCCGCTCCCCCTCGGTGAGCACTTGGTGTCCATATGATGTTGCATGCAATTGAAATTACATGGGCCAGTATCGTTAAGGAGTCCAGCTAGTGGGCTTATTGGACATTTTCCTGGGTTGCATATGGAGGAAAATCGAAAACCACTGCAATCAGCCTTCGCAGAGCCATCATTTGATGTTGTTGCATCGGAACACTTATTTTCGTTGTTGCAGCACTCGGATTTATTGGAGCAATGGCTTTTACTTTCATCCTGAGAACAGCCATCGAAATAGGTATCGTTACTCGTGGTCCCCGTGTTGCATTCCCTGCGACAGCATGTCGAGCAACTGGAACAATCTACTTGAGCTACCGGAAGGAAGGCACCGGAAAACTGCTGACAACGGGAATAGTTACTTGCCGGATCGGATAGATGATACTGCTCCGGTATTCCGTTACAGTTGCAGTAGGATATGTTAGGGTAGCCGTAATAGTTTGGATCGGAATAGTATTGGTTCTGCGAGTAGTACGAATTATACATATCCGGCTCGGCGAAGCTAACATTGTTTGTGCATAAGCCACTCCTTTGAGTCCCTGAAAGAGATGGTGAGAAGGTGATGCTGATGAACTAAGAACTTTCGAATTAAACTTGTAATGTATAAATGATAATTATTTAAGTTTTCTTGTTTCAAGTCCAGAAACCACAGGTTACACATTTATGACCATATACTCTAAATATTTGCTTACCTCCAGTTGTCGTGCTAGCAAACGATGAACAATTTCCACCTTTCCTATTCATTTGTCCGGAAGCAATGCGGGCTGTTGCTTTTACAGGATACTTGAGTAGTTTGTTGTGGTCGCTAAAATTGGGAATGTAGGAAAACTGAACTGTAGGCGATAAGAATTTAAGGTTCCGGAAGGGATTCCAGGAGATCACTGAATCAAGATGGTGATCCTGCGGCTTAGTGCGATTTGGACGTTTGCGAATCTCCAAGGTTTGGTTTTTCAAAATTGAATTGGTCGAAGGTTTTGTATGTTTGGACTCAGTTTGAGGTACAAAGGTTTTGTCCAATTCATCTAAGCTGCGGATTGATTTCATGGTGTGCAGGATTGCTTCATTGTCCTCGAAGCTTGATGACTCCCGGATGTTGGATCGATCCATAGCTCAATTTGTTTGGTTCCACTGCACATTTATTAAAGCAAAACAAAAATTGGGACAATAACGACAAAACAACTAAATTTTTGACAATTTTTTCAAAATGAAATGGAAAAGTGTTAGCTCACTATAACTTACAATTGTTTAGATTTTTTTTTGTTTGAAAATTTGATCTTTCCTTGAGTGAAAATACCTAAGGATGCGCCCATTTGGACAAATAAGATAAAGTGTCTGCAGGGTAATTAATCTAGATATAACTTATAAACTCTTATCTTATAGTTGCATACATTTGTTTGCCCATCGAGGTCTGTAAAAACCACGCACGTGAACATGTGTTTTTTTTAAATTTCAGGCCATATTAAGTAAAAAAAATTAATAAAAAAGAATCCACATGTTATAGACACCTGGCTTTAGAATACACAGAACACAACTAAATAGGGCTCATCTGCAAGGCGGAAAGGGAAAGGGTCTACAACAGATATTCCATTGTTTCAGCCATACTCGCGATCGAGCAATTGTGCTAATCGTATTAGTATTGTAGTTGTAGCTCTATAAAAGCAAAACCTTGGATTCCAGAAATCAGTTGAGTTCGATTATCCGAAATATCATCAATTTAAAATGAAATTCCTTTTGATTTTGTCCTGCCTCGTCCTGTACGTGGCCCTTACGTGCGCTCAAGAGCATTGCAGAGGACGTCCTCGTAAGTGGACCATAACTCTATCCCCAATCCTTATCCGCAAAAAAAAATTCATTGTATTCATGACTTAAAATATAGGTCACCAGGACTGCGATGGAGGCCGGAACGAAGGAGTTCACCATGCCCGTGGCTGCGATCCCGATCCCAATTCTGTGATGTGGTACTATAACCGACGCACTAGGGAATGCGAAAGGATGTCCTATAAGGGCTGTCATGGAAACAGCAATCGCTATTGCTCCAAGGATCACTGCGAACGCAGTTGTCGTCGTCGGGACTAAGACCAATTTTAAATTTTTCGATGGCATAAAGCATCTCTTGTGAGAATAAACTAAAGTACTATTGCAAAAAATAACCAAACAATGTTTTTAACTTTAACAAAGTTTGTATACTCTTACCGTTTGCAATTGGAATCGATCCAGAATTACCGGGATTTTTATAAACGATTTATATTTATTTAAAAATATAATTATTTGATTTCAATAAAATTTCAAATAAGTACGAAATAAGAATAGTCAGAATACTATCTGCAAAGTTTCATTCAGCCAGTTTCAAAACTGAGAGTTTGCGTAGAAACGGCAGACAGACGAACAGACTGACATGGCTAAATCGATTCGGCTGTAGATGCTGATCAAGAATCAATGCGTTACGAACTTCTGACTAAAATTATTATACCCTGCAAGGAAAAAAAAAATAATCTGAACCAAAAATGTTAATTTTTATCTTAATATTCCAACTTAAATAAAACATTGTTTTTAAGTCTTCCGAGCTAACGGTACAAGAAAAAGTAAACATTTTGGTATTTTTCCGACATACCATTCGCCAATAACACTTTTATCCGTACTTAATCTGATGTGCAATTACCAACACTACTTTAAATATCGATAGCACCGATGTTTTCGTTCGAACTTGCATCACTAGCGCGGTCAATAAAAAAGATCCAAAGGATAAATTTTTCTTCAAAATTAGAATTTATGTTACGATGAAAACTTATCATAAATTGTTCTTGTGGGATTTTGCATACGTAGACTTTCATGTATTGCTATAAAAAATATCAAATAAAAATATCGCTATTTCGATATTTGGGCAAAAAAAATCGTGTTATAAATATATCATCTTTAGAAAAAATATCGATATATTGATAGTTTGTTATTATTACGAAATTCAATTAAAACGGCCTAAAGAAAGATTTCCCGACCCAAATGAATGGAAAACTGATGCAGAGTGCCATCCGCGCCTTGCGTTTGGGCAGCTGCAGCCAGAGGCAAACGTCCGCCGCACGGATCACAGTGCGTGCCTATGGTAAGAACAGAACCCGGATCCCACACCGGCACACATATTTCATAACAAGCCGGCGCTCCGTTCCTCAGCCACGCCGCCAAAGAGATTCTACAAGAAGACATCTGTGCTGAGCAGCGACGGCGGCTACGAGGTGGTGCTGGACCACCGGAAGCTAAAGACGCCCAAAGGCACACCGTTCGTGGTGCGGAGCGAGCCGCTGGCCATCGCCGTGGCGACCGAGTTCGACGCCCAAAAAGAGCACATCGAGCGTTCCCGTATGCACCTCTCCGCGCTCTGCTTTACGGCCATTGACAACCCGAACAATCTCACCAAGCTGGACATGGTGAACTACCTGTTAAACTTTATCCCCACCGACACGGTGCTTTTCCAGTACGACGTAAGTGAATGCACATAAATTTGCAACTGGCATCCGTCTAGTAATCCTTATCTGTTGCAGGACGAGAAAGACCTACAGGACCTGCAGCTGAACGAGTGGGACCCGGTGATAGCGTGGTTCAACCAGCGCTACGAGACAAACCTGCAGAAGACCCTCAACATCACTCCACCTCAAGTCAGCGAGGAGGACAAGATGAAGATCGCTAAGCACCTGCACTCCTACAGCCTGGATACGTTGCATGGTAACGTTTATCCTGTTATCTACATATATGAGAAGTATTCTCAAGCCTATTCCCGTTTCCTTTAGGCTTCATCTTCGCGGTGGACACCCTCAAATCCATTATTCTGGCCTGCGCCGTCATTGAGCGGATGTTGCCAGTGGAGAAGGCGGTTGCGTTGGCACGTCTGGAGGAGGAGTACCAGCTCAAGTTCTGGGGACGCGTGGAATGGGCCCACGATCTCAGTCAACAGGAACTGCAGTCCCGTCTGGCGGCAGCCGTGCTGTTTGTACACCTCAACTGTTCGGAGTACTTTGTTAAACAAAAATCGGTTCTGTAAATAAATAATTCCAAATCAGTATGAACCATTTCTTTAAGTTGCATGCTTAAGTATTTCAACATTTTCCTTAAATAAAAAAATAATTGAAAATCTAATCCAATTTAAATAACGTTTAAAATGTCTAAATTCAATTTATTCTCGATGCCGTTAAAGCATTTTGTACTTTTCTTCATAAAGCAGGAACAATCAAATCTAAGTTTATTTTGTTTTAAGACTTAATTAACAATTCATTATTAAAAATCATATATATTTTAATTGATCAATTAAACCGTTCAATGTACCAATAAAATAATGCAATTATTAAAATTGCGTTTATAATTTATCAACCCTTAATAATGATAATTAAGTTTCCTATTTCTGACTTTCTATAAACAAACATTAGTTGTATTTTGAAGAATCTAATATGCGGTTGATTTTCGTGTGTGTTCTCCTAGGAGTATTTGTTTCGTATTTAAGCGTAAGTTCAAAATTAAATTGATTCAAAAAAAGGATTATTAAATCAATTATTAGGACGCTGTGGTCTTCAAATTTTCAAACTTTGTATGTAGCACTTATAACGAATCGTGGTTCCAAATCCATCACTGTCGCCTGAAGGCTGTAAACCGAAACAAGGTGATCTTGAATTTTAACGGAACAGTCCTCCATCCAGTTAATGATATTCAAGCCCGTGTTAAGTTGTTTAAAAAGGCAAGTGGCTTTAAGCCATGGCTTGTAGACTACAAAGTGGATGTCTGCCGTTTTGTGAGAGCCAACTATAACCCAGTTCTCAAACTAATTTTCAGTCTTTTTAAGGATTTTTCCAATTTTAATCACACGTGTCCTTACATGGTAGGTTGCTTTTGTTTGACTAACCAATTTTGAATGCTGCTTCACTTAAGTATCTTTTCAGGGTCCACAGATTGTAAAGGGATTTTATCTGAGGCATGAATTATTAGGTCTCCCAATGCCAACTGGCGAATATATGCTAACGTTGAGATGGTACTTCGATCAAAAGCTCCAATTTGATACCAATGTCAGTTATGATTTCGTTGAGGACATAGGAGCAACCTAAATAAATACTGTAGTTTAGGCTGAATGCTTAAGCATTCACACGTTTTCCGCAAATAAAAAAATAAAATCAAATGTTATACAATTTAAATAATGAATAAAAATGCTAAACTCAATTCTTTCATGAAGCCGTTAAGGTATTTTATACTTCTGTATAAGCAGGAACAATCAAATCTAAGTTTATTTTCTCTTAGAACTTAATTAAAAATCCATTACAAATAAATATAAATATTTTTTAAGTGATCTATTAAACCGAGCAATGTAGCAAAAAAAATGGTGCAGTCATTAAAATTGCATTCATCATATATAACTCTTGATTTTCAAATTTTCTATGAACAAACATTAGTTGTATTTTAAAGAACACAATATGCGGTTCATTTTCGTGTGTGTTCTCTTAGGAG
>JAEIHY010019779.1:0-16656 GCA_018904565.1 Drosophila tsacasi
CGACCCGACAAGCTGGCGCTCTTCGCCCGCCCCGAGCTGTACTTGCCGGGGCCACAGATGGCGCCCGGCTGCCAGCACGACGAGCAGACCCGCCAGATGCTCCTCGATGAGTATTTCAATTCGCCCGTTCAGCTGCAGCTGGACGGACCGCTCTACATGAAGGCCGATCCGAAGAAGGGCTGGAAGCGCTATCACTTCGTCCTGCGATCCTCGGGCCTGTACTATTTCGCCAAGGAGAAGAGCAAGAACACCCGCGACCTGGCCTGCCTCACGCTCTTCCACGGGCACAACGTCTACAGGCCTGGGCTGGCGCAAGAAGTGGAAGTCGCCGACTGATTTCACCTTTGGCTTCAAGTCGGCGGTGGACTCGTCGCTGGGCAAGTCCTGCCGCTCCCTCAAGATGCTCTGTGCCGAGGACATGGCCACGCTCGATCGCTGGCTCACGGCCATACGTGTGTGCAAGTAAGGCAAGCAGCTGTGGCACAGCCACAAGCTACTCCTCGAGGATCTCTGCCTGGGCCCCGACGACGCCGTCTCGCAGTCGAGCTTCGCCACCTCGATGCGCAGCGAGTCCATCTCGAGCATCTCATCGGCGGTGCCGTCGCAATGCGGCAGCGTCTCCTCGGCCATCAGCAGCATGTCTAACTCGACCAGCGGCCGCACCTCGCGCGCCTCCAGCAGCAGCTCCAGCGGCTGCCTTTCGGACGACAACAATGGCTTCGATTCCGAGTTCACCACCGGGACGATCAAGCGCAAGCCCTCGATGAAGCCCAACCTGCCGCTGACCACGATGACGCGCCAGCTGAAGGAGGTGGGCGAGATCACCATTTGCGAGAGTGCTGGCGGCGAGGCCAGCTCTCCGGAGCGCAGCGGCACCCTGACGCGACGTCATAGCCGACGCTCTCGCTGGCATCCCTGCCGCCGCCGCCCGAGGAGGTGCTGGCCATGACCTATGCCGCCGCCGGAAAAAATTAACAATCCAACTTTTTGTGAAAAGTAAATAAATTAAAATTAGTTGTTGAACTTAAACAAAACACAAATCAAGTGGAAATTTTCTTGAACAATAAAATCAACGAGTTGACTACTTTGTTTGTGGGCACAAAATTCCCATAACTTTAAATTGATTTGTTATTTAATTACCTCAGTTGTTTGTCAACCAAAAAGTTAATTAACTTTACAAATTTTAAAATCCAAAACCAATTGACCAACCTCAAAGTTCTGCTTTGATTTTTCGAGTACTCGTTGCCGCTCTCGAAAACAGACTGCAACAAAGAAAATGCTCAATTAGTCGCGCTCTCAACGACACGAGCCTTTTCCGGCTAGGGAAATGCACCAAACACTCGCACACACACACACACATACAGAATGGCCTAATTAAAAAGCATAATTTAATTAAGAGGCGTCAGCTGGCCGAGTTTGTTGGTGCTTGACAAAAACAGAAAGCGGCGACGAGTGGAGGCCAAAACTTCTGGCATATGCCACAAAACAAGAATGCAAAGTCAACTACACTTAGAGACAAAATTGTAAACTATAGAGGAAGGTGTTAAATATTATTTAATGAAGCCTATGTCATTTAATTGTTTTTATTTTTAATTATACTTTTTAAAAAAAAAGTTAAAAAAAAAACAAAAGTTAGCAAGCAAAAGCTTAAAAAAGACTTCTGACACTTCCTGAAGGAGGTATTATTAGAAAATATTTTTACCTGTATTTTAAGATAGTTTTAAGTCTAGAAAAAGGTCACATATTATTTTTTAAATAATTTATGACTTTCTAAAAATTTAATAAGCTAAGATTTTTAATTCAGAAATAATAATAACAAGTAATACAAGTTACTCCTGCTAAATAATGTAAAAATATATAATTCTTGAGGACATTTTTTTCTGTGTCCCTCTGGCTATACATTTCTTTCTCTCTCTCCCTTTTTCCAGTAAATGTAGTCATAAATTGTGTGGCAAGTGCTGCCGCTGTTGCCGTTGCCATTTGCCGTTGCAGGCTCATGTTCGAATATTGCGCCGGGCAAACGTATGCAACATGAACATGATAAACATTCGGCATGACTGCCTCCTGCCTGGCCTGCGTTGCATGCAACATTCCGAATATTTAGCATTATTTAATTTACAACAAATTAAATTTAATGTTTTACAACTTAACCGCATGATTTATGCAGTCCGGCATGTCCGCCTCACTCAATCACTCCGGCACTCCATGCCACTTCACTCTCTGCGGCAACGGCCTTTGACAATTGTCGCACAAATTATGCCAAATTAAATGCACAGCCAAACGAGGGAGGGGGCCCAAGGAAATTGCTAAGGGAAATGCTGGGAAAATGCAGTCAAATGCTGGCAAGGGACAATTGAAATGGACACTAGAAATTGCATTATGCAAGAAAT
This sequence comes from Drosophila tsacasi, assembly GCA_018904565.1. Classification (NCBI taxonomy): domain Eukaryota; kingdom Metazoa; phylum Arthropoda; class Insecta; order Diptera; family Drosophilidae; genus Drosophila; species Drosophila tsacasi. Next base: position 2,391 of record JAEIHY010019779.1, read on the forward strand.
GGAGGTCAAGAGGCGGAAAGTGCAAGAAGGCGGTCATAACAGAGGCTTTGATGCTCTGCGATGGGAGAGGAAAAAATAGGAAAAATATAACCTTAAAAGCACAGACTTATCTATAATTTAAAACTTACAGAAATCTTGGAGAGAAAACCTAAAGAAAAATGCTTTTCCCCACGGATATGCCCAAGTGTATGCCAAATAAGTGCCATTTTTCCTCTACCATTCATTCATAGAGCACTGCTATCTCTTAATTATAATCCCATTAGAGCTCTGTATGCTATCTCCTCCGATCTCCTTGCTCATTAATTTGCGACACCTCAGAAATCCGTATGCCATCCGTAACAGTTTGGCCATATCTCCCCAGCTGGCATCTGTAGCTTTGGCCCAGGTAAACTGCATTTGCATTCCAGGCTACCCATCCGCACTAGTTTCGGGGGCAGAACGACGACGACGATAACGACGAGGATGTGTGGTCACCAATAGGCATATTCTGGAGCAGATTCTTGGTTTCTGTTTGTGCCACCTCGCCATGGGTAGTTCCCCCCGGATCCCCGGGTAACCGAAGCCCCCCTGAGCCACGGTCCATCTGTGCGTGCCTTATTGACTTGGCTTGGCTTTCAACGCAACTGAGCCGCAAAGTCAATTCTGTGAATGAATCCACAGTCTGTCTCTTAGCCCGGCGGATATATAAGGAGAAGGGCTAAAAAGTGGAATAACTGCACTGAGAAATGGAGAAATAAATCTTTTAAAATAAAGAAAATTATAAGGGAGAAGGGAGGAATTTATAGAGGAATTAAAACAAAAATATTTCTTAAGTAAAAAAAAAAAGGAAGAAAGGTATTTCTTTATAACTTTATTTAATTTCAATATTTATATAATATCTATCTTTTATATTTACCATATATTATTTATTTTTCATGCTAGCTTTTGGCATTTTCTGCTGAATAAATATGTTTTCTATGATCTTTGCTTCATTTGTAGAATTTTTAATGATTATATTTTATATTTTGATTCTTCAAAATATATATTTTTCTGGAAGCTTCAACCTGTGATTAGTATTTCTTTTTTTAATCCCTTTTACTATAATTGTAGTAATTTTTGTTTAGTAATTTTTTTAAGCATTTATCCAAGACCTCATTTATTCCAGTGCAAGGCAGTGGCGTAGGCCTTCCCCCTTCGGCTGGCAGCATAAATGAAGTTCTAGTCGCAATGTGACGTTGATTTTTCATTTCAATTTTCTTGCCATTCGAGTCCTACTCAACCCTCTCCCTTGGCCCACCCCACGCCTCCCTGTTCATTGTCATCCTCATTCTGAAAATGTTTACTTTGCACTGGTCGCATATAAAACGGGGACCCAGCCAAGAGTCGTCGTCGTCGTCAGTCATGGCATCCGCAATAGGTAAGGGGATCAGTCCCTATTTTCCAACCCCCTCCGGATATATGTATATACGTACATACATGCATGGATGTGAGTGTGCGTTTGGGTTTTAGTTTGCTCAGTTTGCTTTAACTGTTGTTGATACGGTTTCCGTTTGTCTAAAGCTCCGTGCGGCACTTAAGTGAACTTTAAACACTTTTATTAATGGCATATTATGTAATATACGTGCCCTGGATGCCGCGACTGCTCTGGTTGTGCTCCCCTCCCTCTGGATAGGCAACTTTTGCCAACATTACTAGCTGCAAATGTTTTAATTAAAGTGAAATTGGGTATTCTGAGTGGCACACAAGTCCTTACATCTTCAGCAGCCTCCTCCCTGGGAACTCATCCCTTTTAGCTTGCCGTTTTCCCAGGCAGGGAACACCCTTTCCCTTTCCCTCTCCCAGTCTCCCGCCCTGTTTGGCCACCAAATCCGCTGCAATCCCAACTGGCAGCAGCGATTTAGCCAGATGTTACGCATACGCAGCGTAAAACTTTTCCATGCCCACCAGCCATAAGCCGTGGGAAGATGGCGAAATGATATTTTCATTTCGGGCACATTAGCTGCGAACATCATTTGAATGGCAGAGGGAAAAATAATAAAAACGCAAGTGGAGATGTATTAAAATATGCAAATATTCAAGAATTTATAAAAATAAATCAAGGCGAGGCTTTGTTTATTACATTTTAAATTTAATTTTACAATTTTATTAACATAAAAAGTTTCCGATAAGTCCACAAATTTATTTCCAATTTATTAATATTACAATTAAGTTTAAAAAGATTATTATTATATATTTTACTAATTAATTTTCACACCTTTTCCCTAATTCTCCTCAATAAAAACCGAACCATATTATAAAACATATATAACACTGCACATTTATACCGCTCCAAAACCAATCTGCATGCCTAACAATCCCAGGGACTGCGCATAGATCCCCTAACCATAATCCCTGCACATAATCCCGCTAAGAGCATCGCTCGGTTTATAATTCCTGATCCCCGGCGGTTGATGTAATTGCCCAGCTCGAAGGCTGCTTTATTTTCCCACCGCCCACTTCCGGACCATCGCTTAGTCATCAGCCAGGACTCAGCATTTTCCACTCTCCAGCACTCCATTTTCCAGTGCTCCAGCGCTTCAGCACTCCATTTTCCCGCAGAGGCTAAGCAAATACTTGGCCCTGGCTCACATTACGCATACGCAACGTTTGCAGTTAATTTGCAAAATGTTTCACATGCCGACTTCTTAATGAGTTGTCTCACTGAGATACTCAAAGAGCCCACAAAAACTGCTGCTGGTGGAGGAGGAGGCGGAGGAGGAGCCAGGAAAAATGGGCAGCACAATTTATTATTAAATTTCAGAGGCAGTTCCTTGTTTGCCTTCCGATTGACTGGTGATTGTTCGAATGGATTGCCGTACATGTTTTACGCCGTGTATCGCTTATTATGCTTTATGTGCGACAAATATTTGTCACAAAGGGGGAAAGTATTATTGTTTTTACACTGAGAATTTAAATGGAATTTTAAGAGGAATAAAAAAAACAAAAGATGAGGGTTTACAAATATTTTATTATATTAAATAAATCCTTTACTCTGGTTTTCAAGTACTTCACTTTGTACTCCTGTTTGGACTTATATATTTCAGATTTCTTTACTTTAATAAGACCCTCTTGTGCAAGTGTATTTCCATCTCAGGCATCTCGTGTTGCAGTTGCAGCTGCTGTGTCTTGTTGAGCGTATGAACTGCCATATGTTGAACGCAAGCACACACTGCCTGGCATATCCTTTATGTCGGCTCTTCTTATCCCATGCCGACAAAGGCTCTTCCCAGTTGCTTTGAGAGTGCGCCACTAAAGACTTATGGCATTAGGGCACAGCAGCAACACTAACAGCAGCAACACTAAAAGCAACAGCAGCAGCAACAACGACAACCGCAACAACTTAGCGCATGTCAGCAACACATTACACGGAACACAGAGCCAACAATAAACTTGAATATATGCCCAGGGATGTGGGATTTTGAGGTCTCCAAGAAAGGGGGATTATCTTAGAAGGATTGAGGGTTTAGAAAGAAATTTCTAACAAGCTTAATTCTTATACTTAAAGAGCAGGAAAATGTTGCAATTGATGCAAATTTGGTAAAAAGTATAATAAATATTTTTAAATCGAAATAAGAAATATTTCTTTTGAAAAATAAACCAAAACCTAACTGAGGAATATTTATCTAAAGCTTTTTATTTAAAAAACCAAAACCATTAACAAATTGCACCTCAAATGCATAAAAATATAAATAAAATCCGAGCCAAAGTCTTGGGAGTGTTGATCTAAGACCATGATAAGTGGCATTCTTTGGCAACAGTTGACCCTCGGGGCTAGCCAGTATACAAAGTAACTTGGGGCAAAGTTAATCCCCTTTCAAATCCAAAACTACACCACTGGACCATGCACACACACACACACACTCAGGCAACATCTTCCCACACATACACACAGTTGATTTTCAGGCAGCAATTGCTATTGTTGTAATTGTTATGAGTAAAAATTACACAAACAGCAGGGGGACGGGGGTAAGTAAGGGTAAGGAACTTCAGCAAACTCCGAGGTTAAAAAGTAATATATTTTACAACAACAATGGAGGCGAGACTACACATTATATTTATACGTCACACACACGCGCGGAGAGGCAGGAAAACAACAATGGTTGATGTTAAAAGCAGAAATTCGCATTAAGCTGAAAGAAAAGCCAGAGCTGGTCAGGGGAAAAATCAGGGGTTGAGGGTAGGAAAACTCAGGCAAAGCCACAAGTAAACGAGCCAAGCAGCTTGTTTTAAGTGTAACCGACACGGACACACACACATAAGTTGCATTGCTCGGGAAAAACATTTTCCTGTCTCATCCTGCTTTTCATCTGGACGGCGTTGTAGCATGAAATCTGTTTTAAAAACTCTCCAGACATCACACACAATGCCCCAAATGCCATAATTCTTGTCTACGCACAAGAGTGTGTGCTACACTTGATGCGAAATAAATAATTACAAGCAAGTCAGGCGGACACCAGACAGCCAGAATTATGTGGAAGTGTTAGATGTTGCTTGTGGCATGTGGTGAAAAAGCGGAAAATTGGTAGGGGAAAGCCCAGGGAAAAAGCAAGTGCAGGATACTCGAATTGCTGCAGGGCAAATGTTTAACCAAAATGCAACGCACTCCGCTTGATTATGCTCTCTTCGAGGTCTTGAATGCATTAATAAAGTCGGACATAAGGTGGAATTGGAGTAAAAATGTATATATTATCTTATAAAATGATGGATAAATATTTAAATCTTAACACTTCTTTCGGGAGTCATTTACGACCCTATAATGCATTTATATTCTTGATCAACATCAACAGCTGTGTTGATTAAGTTTAATTAGGCAGAACAAAAATTGTTCTTAATTTTTTCATATTTAAAATGAATTTGGAAGTAAAAAAAAAATTTACAATATTTTGCATAATTTTAAAATTTTCTTAGCGATTTCAAGTGCTTATTCCCTTTGTTTTCCTGGAAAACCCTACACATTTATTTCCATTCCTTTCACCATGCGATGCCATTTGTGTTTATGAAGACGACGCGTTGGCGACCCCAAACAAAGTCAAGCTCGACGTTAAAAAATAAAACCAAGAGCCGCAAAAACTAAACTAAAAACTGAAACAAAAACAAAGCAGTAAAGTGAAAAAAAGTTGCCTTTATTTTTGTATTTCTGCGAGTGTGTGTAAAGTTTTTTGTTGTTTGCGCTCGGTTTGTGTGTGTGTTTGGGTTGCTTTTGGCTAGACTTGACTTTTGCTTTGGCATCTTTTTGGCCCAAACGAACCCGGCAGCCCCCTCTCAGCTCCTGTGTGCACTTGCATTTATGAATGTTTAAGCATTTGGAGTCGGGTCTGAACCCAACTGAACTGAGTGGAGATGATAAAGTTTTTAGTTCCCCAGTTCTCGGAGTAAGGAAGGCGAACAATTGAAAAATTCATAAAGCTGGCAGCCAGCAGGAAAAGTGAGAAGCAGGAAAACTTTACCGAAACTCTAATGATGGCTAATTATTACAAAATACACACACTCTGGCTCACATGAAGCGGAATAAGTTATATCCCCGACTGGCTGGGACTGGTGACTGCCAAACTGTGAGTGAAAACTTTCGTATGCAAACAAAGTTAATTTACATTTTAAAATCCATCAGATTGCGAAAGCTTGTTTAAATAATTGCAAAATACAGTTGTGCCTCACGGCCGTAGAAACTGAAAAAAAGGATGAAGAGTTTTTTCTGACTTTTTTCTGACAAAAAAAACCTTAACACATTTTAAGCGAGTTTTTCCTCGAGCTGTGTTTTTCTTTCAACTTGCTGATGGTAATTTCCATCCAGTGCTTGCCCCAAGTTTGGAAACCAACTTATATGCAGCAAATGAAATCTATATGCATATGCATTTCCTGTTTCCGTATGCACGGGGGGTGGTGGCCATGGCAATTACAGGCCCTCGAGGAACCAGCTCCGGCAGTCGGTCATAATTATTTGCATGGAAATATGTAAATCGGTGGCCAATAGCCAACGTGAAACATGAGCTCTCTGTTGATTTTGCTGAATTTTGCAAATTACCTGCGATGATCGAAGGGGTATTTTTGCCTCAAATTGATTTGATTTCGTTTGTAAATTCCACTGATTAGAAGCGAGCGAGAATTGTGCGGCAACTGGCCATGCGAAATAATATCCTTACCGCTTAGAGTGTTAAATCTCTGAACTCGGGTGGAAAATGGAACGCTTTTTATTTTGAGTTTCGGATGGTTTAGCTGTTTGTTTTTGAAGAGGGAAATTTTGGCAAAATAAAATAAATATTTTGCTTAGGAAAAATATATTTTAATGTGCCTTGTGTGCCCTAAAATTGTACTTCAGTAAAAGCTTACTTACTTTACTTTTTCTTTATTGAAAATGACAACTTAATCCCTTGTAAACTTATGAATTTTAAATGGGAAAACAACCTAAAATCCCTGCTACCAATGAAGCACCCTTCTCTTTTCCAAACCAATAAAAAAAATACAAGAATTTAATATACCCTTTTAAGCGAAAACAAATATATCGAAGAGTATTTGGCCAAAAATACCAATGTTAAAACAAACAAATACCGAAAAAATCCTTGTTTTTTGTGAATATTTCAAACTATTTTTTCGTCCCCCTCCCCCATTTTCATCGAGCAGCAGCAACTGTTAATTACAATAACAGTAAGCGGATGGGGGCCAAAGTTTCCACGTGATCAAAGCAAAAAAAAAAAAAGAAAAACGAAAGAAAATGCAGCAGATGGCCAAACCCAACAAAAAATCATAGCATACATCTGAGCGATGAGCAATTGAAAATGCAGCCGCAGTTGCATTGAGCTGTTTGTATTATACTATACCCCATATACACTTTAAATACATATATACCAAAAATCTCAACACAATAAAGCTGTTGCTTCGGATAAAATATATTTGGCTATATGGGAAAAAAGCCAGGGTAACAATGCCCGGCTAGTGAGAAATATATACATATGTATATCCACAAGCATACATCTATGGATGGGCAGATTGTGGAAAAAACAGATTTGCAGCAGCAGGAAAATACACGAAAATTGAGTGGAGAGAGAGAGAGAGAGAGCGGAGAAAATATAAAAAGCGGGAACAGAGTACACAAAAAACTAAAATTCAGGCAGACAAATTAAAACTAAGCGCTGCATGTGCAAACAACCAACCAGGCCCCCAAACCCCAGGCCCGCCTACAATTTCCCAACAGCAGCACTCGACCCAATGGCGTCCACTCGACCATTTGCTCCATTTAGCTGAATACACACTCAGAAAAAGGCGAAAAAAGGACCCGAAACTAAACTGCGTGCTTAGTTTTATTTGGACGGTGCTGCTAAAACTGTAAAGCGACCACAGTGCGGCAAGTAAAAGCTTCAAAGTTTCATTTCCCCCCACTGCTAGTAGCAGCAAAAGGAAAAACATATAAAAATCTATAAAAAAAAGAATCCAAAAAGAAATTTAAAAAAATATGTATAGTAAAAAATAAAAGACTGAGGAAATACAGCCAGCGAAATTTGATTGGAATTGTTTCCGGGAAACTTATTTCGCGGATTTTTCCAGCTGCAATTATGCGCGAATACTTCGAGAGCTGATGAAAAACTGGCACATTCCCATACCAGAATTAAATTTAATGGACAAACTAAAAGAGTTTCAGTTCACAATATTTTAGTATAATAAATTCCAATTCGATTGTTTCCGCTTAATTCGGTTTCCAGTAAGTTTTTCTATAATTTCGGAAAACGTTTGCATAAAAAGCCAACGAATAATACAGTTTAATGGTGTGGAAACAAATTTGAATAGTTTTAACTTATTACAAATGGCGGAAAAAATTTTGATTAAGTTTGGAATATAAGAGTGTTCCTATTAATTTATAGTTATTAATAAACTGCACTTGCATTTTCGATAATTTTTCCAGACTTCTCACTTGATTCTACATATTTTATGAAAGCTTTAACACCTGTAAAACCTTGCTTCAATTATAAAATCCTTGTAAAAATCCTCTCATAATAAAAACTAAATACTATAGAATATACTGGGCCAACTTTTTTGGATAAATAATCCCCCAATTTGTGTGGAAATTCATTTCGGGAACAGCAAACCAATTGGGATGCAGTTGTTCCACTCCCGTTGCCATTGTGTTATGGTTGGCATGCCATGTGAATTATTCATTTTTGTGGTATAGATTTACAATTTCCACGAGCTTCTACAAAATCTCCTTTTTTCTATTGTTATTCCTCCATTTTTCTAGTCTCTTTTTTTTGTAGCATTGTTGATCCTTTATTTTTGGTGCAAGTTCTGTACATTCTTGCTGGTCCTGTGATGGCCATGGTATTGATTTTCGTTTTCACTCTGCTGCGTTAATAATAGTGGAAAAAAGTAAATCAAATCAGTTTAGCAGCGAGCGGATATATCAATGTTGTTTTATGAATTTGTATTGGATTTCGACGGGTTCTCTCTTAATTAAATGTGCGCAGCTAGAATTTGCACAGCGTAATTGAATTGCCATTGCCGGTTGGCTGGAAATACAAATTTCCAAGGCTGGCACAGGCAGAAAATTTAACTTAATTTAAACTAAATCAAGTGACAATTTAAAATAAAATATATTTGAATTTAAAAACACTAATTTATATAATTATTTCATCTAAAATCTTAATTTTAATATGAAAACATCGTCTATATCCTCTTAAATTCTGCTCCGTGTACTCATCACCTTGCTCTCTGATTTCAGGTCACCTTTGGCCCTCAATTGGCCTGATCTCCCTGCTGGTCACCATGCTGGCCTCCGTCTCCGGCGACGATTCGCTGGACACGCGTGAGGGCGTCGATCTGGTGCTTAAATGCCGCTTCACCGAGCATTACGACTCGACCGACTTCACCTTCTACTGGGCGCGATGGACCTGCTGCCCCACATTGTTCGAGAACGTGGCCATCGGCGACGTGCAGCTCAACTCGAATTATCGGTGAGTGTGTCCAGGGCCCGCATATATCCTGCATGTATCCTGCATTTCAGGCGGAGATTGGCCCGAGATTGGCTCTGGTCCTGTGCCGTGTGTGCAATGGACTGATAAATCACAGGCGGCCTCATAAATTCAACGCCGTCGCTGATGGCTGTCAATGAGCTGGCACGGGACGAGGGATGTCAAGGGTTAAAGGACATTTATTTAATTGCCAGCGTAAGGGATTGTTTTCCCGTGACGATAAAAGATGAAGGATGCGCCAAGTCTCAAGCGTTCGGCTGTTAAATTTATTAAAATTGCCAGCGACAGGCGACAGGCGGCCTCGTCGTCGCAACGTCATCGATGCCATTGTACATCATTAAATGTTCATCTGGCTGGCGATAATTCATTACCCCCACCAATATCATCGTTTTGGTGGTGCAAACAAGTTGATGACTTCCCCTTCGCGCGTATCCTTTTCGTCCTTTTTGGGGAGAGCCATCAGGCACAGCTGTTAGGGCCACGATTCTAGGCTGGAAAACAAAATTATTGTTTATGCCTTGGCTGCTGGGACAGTGGAGGAGAGAGATAGGGAATTAAGGATAAAAACTGTTTTGGAAAGCGGGAAAACTTGGCTTATTGAGGAATAGGAAATGGTTAAATAATTATAGAAGTTTCGGGTGTATTTTTACCCTTAATTTAAGGAGAGAAGAATAGTCTTTAGAGATTTGCCGGACTTTTATTTTACAAATAATAAAAATAAAGAATTTTGTAAGCTATATATTTTTATAGCATATATAATGAATTATTATTTGTTTGATCAGATTTCCATTAAGTATTTTTTTGCTCACAATTGCCCCCATTTATACCATTGTCCTTAAGTATTGGCAACACATTGCGTATACGCAACTTCAATTCAAACACTTTGGTTATGGGATTTTCCTTTAAAAATGGATAAACAAGAAAGGCAAATGAGAGGGAGTAAAATCTGGTGGGCGGAGAACTTTTCGAATTGTTTGAATAAAACGCGTTGAATACTGCTCGCCGTTCCCAGCATATTTATTTATTAATCATAATAATCATTTTCCACAGCATTTTGAGCGTGAATAAACAACAACAACAGCAGGAGCGGCACGAACAGAGAAAATAACAACAACAAGAAAAATAATAAAGAGAAAAGTATGGGGTAGGCCGAGGGAAATATTCAATGCGGCGTATGCTGCAAATCGCTTGGAAAATTTCAACAGGCCATTCAAAATACACGCCAGACAAAAGAGCCCATCGCAGCAAGGTTAAAAGGGGCATGGGGGCATGGGGCGTGGCTGGAGACCACCGCCAGACGACAGGCATAATAAATAAATGATCCAACAGATACATGTACTGCATGTTCTCGCTAAGTAGCCGCCGCCGCACAACATGCAAATGCCAAAAACGTGTTCGAAGCAAACGGAACAGCGTCGAGCAGAGCCAAAATAAAATAAGAATTATTATTACACAATTTTGCTAATCGCGCGTTAAACAATTTGCTTGATTTATGAGGCCCCGGGATCCAGACTAATGGTCCAAAACGGATCAGAGCAGAGCGGAAAGAGGCTTAGATATATATCTAAAGTGGGGAGTTTGTTTGGGTGCGATGGGTTTTCAATTTTTGTGGAGGAAAAAAATATGAAAAACATAATGAGAATTAAGCAGATAAAATAAGAATCAAATTTTGATAGATATTAATATTTTGCATCAAGTTTAAATAAAAAATAATGCATTTTTTAGTCTGTAAATAAGCTTAGGTACTCCTAAAGCAATTTCCTACGGAAGTAATATTTCTTTTTCGATATTAAATCCATTAAATCCATTTATTACTTCATAAATTCTTTAAATAATTCGAAACACTCTTTCAAACCACACAAATAGTACTAAAATCACATTCCCATAACCTGCTCCATTCAATAAAACTATTAAACCAGTCTTTTTTAAGCAATCTCCTTCAGTTAGAAAATCTTTACCCAACGAAAAACAGCACTAAACTAGCCATTAGGCAGTTTCCCCAATCCAAAGCTAAAGAAATTTTCCCGGTTCTCCAAGTCAAGTTCTAGTTGTTAAAAGGCCATCAGATTGCTGGCTTTCTTTGTTTCCTTTTATTTTTGTGAACAGCCATACATTTAGTCATTGACAGGAGGCGGCGTACAAAAGGCAATTGTGATCCTTAAAAGGCGTGACCGACGGGGAGCAAGAATCTTTTCAATTTTTTATGCTCACACAGCTTGCACTCAGAATGAATGGGTGCAAAAACAAAAACAAAAAAAAAATACAGAAAAAAAGAAAAATATAGTGGGAAAAGAGAAGGGTTTGCCTGTTTTGCATTGACATCGAAACAAAAGGCTAATTGGGATGTTAGACAAAAGGCGATGCAACTCTGGCTCACATTTTGCCGGTTGCCTGATTTTTTCCCAAGGCCTTCTCTCGCCTTTATGGAAAACAGGCTGAAGGCCTGAAAAAATACAGGAAAAATGCCTGTTAGCCAGAAGTTTCCCAAACAACAGGAGCAGGACCAGCAGCCGTGGCAGGCAGCAAAAAGATAAATTGTTTTTTAAATGAATTCAATAAAGCGTGCCATAACAAAATACGAAATACTCGAAATACACAAAGGGAAAGCAGCGACTTTCGTGGGAGATTTGAACATAAAACGCCTATACAGTCGGCATGGCTTATTTGCATTTCAATTTGCATAAGTGGAGGGCTCCTGCTCCCCCCTCCGATATATACGTATGTATATATGGGCATATATCCCCCATATATATCCACGATAGATGTCGCGACGACCGTAGGCATCCGCATCGGGTTGGAAACAACACACGTGTTGCCGTTTCCAGGCTTCTACCCACAAAAGTCAGCATTTGATCTGCGTATTTTGATGTATGTCTGCCGGCAAGGTAAAGGTTAAACGTTGACCCGCATAAAAAGGCAAAACACATATCTAGGGAGTTAGGGAGATATCTATATAGGTGGGGTAATACTGGTAACAGAAAACCAAAAGGGGCGGGATGACTTAGGTCCATCCATTGATAACAACACAAGGCAGGGTTTGCATAAATAGCAGAAATTATTGCCGCACATCCATCACCCGAAAAGGCGAAATGTGTCAGCTGAGGCGCACATTCTTCATATACTATATAGTATATATTTTTGCAAAACAAATAAGAACAGGAGGAATGTCTTCTAGGGTGTGGGTTTAATCGTATATTAGGCACCCTTTTATATAGAGTAGATAAATAATAAGGAAATGCGACAAGTAAAGTCGTTAGTTTTATGATAATCCAAACAGATACTTTTCAAACTCTTTCTTCTTTTACTCTCCAGCAAAAAAGTCTCATAAATTGTTTAGAAATTTTTTTAATTTCAAAATAATATGTACAAAATTCCTAACCACAACTTTCTATTAAATTTCGATTGGTATATGTGGGGCCTTTAAAATCAATACCGCAAAATAAATACAAAAAGATAGAATGGATAAACCATTTTAGCTCTTTCCTTTGGCAATCCCTTTCCCTGGTTTTGGCCCCCTTGGGAGTATCAAAATTTGTGCTACCACAACAAAGACGCAGCAGTGGCTGGCGCCAGGCGGAGTGTGGCAGCGGCAGCGGCCTTTGGGGCTTGGTTGCAAATCAAAATTAAAAATCGATAGACAGCATGAGTTTCATATTAAATTTCTTTTAACACAATTGAAAAATGCCTCCCACTGATGATGTACCCGGATGCTTCCGCTTTTTTTATTTCTTATTTTTTTTTTTTTGCTTTTTCTGTGTGTGTTTTGCTATCTGTTCAGTGAAAAGCAAAAATTTCTTCTGTTGATTGTTTTGCACGCTCTGGCTGCGAAATGTTTGCAGCACTTAAACAACAAGAGGAGGGAAAACACAGCGCAAAATTTCCAATATCATTCGGCAAACAGGCGGCAACGGCGGCGGCCGGAATAAAATGCGGGTTTCGGGGACACTCGAGGTTGTTAAGGTCATCAAAATNAATTTTTGGCGGGGGTGGGGTGTGGGGAAACGCAGGAGAAAAAAAAAGATAAGAGCCACATAACATCGACCACTGGTCAGAGTCGGAAAACGAAACAATTCCCGACTGAAGACCAATATAGCAATAGCAATCCCCAATGCCAGCCATCCATCACTCGTTGGCTCCTGCGTGATCGTTGATGGAGTAGGGCAATTTTTGAAATTTGATTGATTCCCCGAACTTATTGGAAATTAGCTGGTCAAGTGAGTAAGCGAAAAAGGGAGGGTTGAAAATGCGGTGACTATTCAATAATCAGGAATTTTAAATCACATGAAAAGTGTCTAAAAATAGGCAGTGATTTATTTTGTTGTAAAAATGTGATGTATATATTTTTAGAGCATTCTTTTGGGCTGTTTTGTTAACCATTTTAATGTTGAGGCATTATTATATTTATATTATATTAATAATTTTATACACTTTAAAATTTAAAAAGATTCAAAACTTGTAAATACAATACATATTTATTTTAATACCCTTCCCTTTCAGTTTAATTTTTTATAGCCACTTTGAAGCCACCCAAAAACCTCTACAAAACGACCATAAATCAATCACAAACAATCAACAATTAATCTGGCAACCGAAAATCGGTTCCCTGCCATCAAGAGCTGCCCCGAATTGAACCCACCATTTCGATATAAATCACAAGCCCCTTTCAACAATCGCATTTAATGATTTCCACTTCGCGCATTAAATGACTTTACGACCTAGGACACGGATTTTGCAGATTTGCCAAATGCAATGCACAAACCCCAAAAGAGGCTTAGTGCCACGCCATGTGGCGGACACACCCGCACCTTCCCCGTACTCCCCCTCCTGTCAAGTGCGGTTCTTGCCCCTTCCGCGAGGCACATTTGCACACTCGCTACGGCTGTTGTTTTGTTGTTTCGGTGCTCGTGGCGTTGCGTAAATTAATTTCAGTCGCTAAGCGTAATTTAAAGTTAGCTTAAGCCGGTAGACACATACATAACCACAGAAGGGTAATGCACGGGGAGAAAAATGGGGGATGGAATATATAATACAAATATTAATTTAGCCAGGTTCAACATTAAACACAAAGTATTGCGTAATAATTACGAAAACTCGAAACTGATGAACATAATTAAAGTTAAGAGAATTTATATTCAAACACAGTTACTTCCGCCTAATTAGTTCGTAAAATCAAGTTGTTGCTCCAATTATTCTTCTCTCTTGTTTGGCGATTTGATTTTATTTATTTGCGCAAAAGTTTTTCCTGTGTACACACACTTTCGCAGCATAAACAACAAGTCGGGGAAATAGCA
>JAEIHY010019784.1:0-13217 GCA_018904565.1 Drosophila tsacasi
AAAGGAGAATGATTAGCTGGAGGAAAATATAAAATGTATTATTTTTTGTTGTTAAAAAATGTAATTTTTAAAGGTGAAGAACACCAAAGAAATAAAAATTTAGTTTTATGTTGTATATTTCATATTTATGTTCAATTTCAGGCAAAAAAAAAAAAAAAAAAAAAAAAATTTTTAATTTTAAAAATTTCGATTTTAATCGATTTAAATCGATTTTTTCTTCAAATTTATTCAAAAAAATCGATTCACTGAAAATCGATTTTTCCCCAGCTCTAATAAACAATTGCTGTTGCGGCGACAAAACAAGAACAAAGTTGTGCTTTTTTCTAGAGATGGATAGACCATTGACTATAATATCGATTCATCGAACTCTGCGTGAGTTTTTTTTATCGATTGCTGAGGCTCCGTTTAAAATATTTTAATAACATATCATTTTGGGTATTCCCATAACACAGCGAAATTTATTTAGTTCATTTGGTATTTATTATTTTCTTGGCAAAGTCTGGGTTTTATTTATATTTATTATATTTATGTGTTTTTCTTCTGTTCCAACCAAACTCAACATTGGCAAATATAGATTACAATTTAATTATTTTGAGTTCCCTTATTCCGCCTGGATAACCTGTGACAGGTGCATGACGAGATCTTGGCCGAGATTCACCGATGGTTAAGTCTTTTCGAGTGCAGAGGATATTAACACGGTTATTATCACACTTATGAACACAGGATTATTAACACTTTATTAATTGCGAGGTGCACGGGTGGAAAGGCGCGGACAGACTGAGGGTACGAGGGCGAGTCGCCTCTATTTATAGGTGAAAGAGATGGATAGAGAGAGAGACAGGTCGAGAGAAAGAGAGAGTAATAGAGGGAGAGAAAGAGAGAGAGATAGGTATAGAGGGAGAGAGAGATAGAAAGGATGATAGAGATAGACAGAGTTAAATAGATGCAGAGAAAGATGGGTCGTGACAGAAATATAGAGAGAAATGGGAGAGAGATAAATAGAGAAATAGAGGTAGAGTTTGCGAGAGGTAGTGAGGTATAGAGAAATCGACACAGAAAGGTAAAAAGTGAGAAATATAGGTAGATAGAGATATATATATATATATATATATATGGTACAATTATTATTGTTTCTTTATTAAAGTAAGTTGAACTAATGTCCTGTCAATTGACTAACGACAACAGAAAGGATAATATGTAAACAAAGAATTCGTTTTATAGTCTTTATTTTTCCATACTTTGCTGGTTGTTGGTGCCATAATTTTTTTTTTTACTGTTCATATCTGCCTTCAACATAATTTGCAGTTTGTACATCTGCTGCAGGATGAAGCACCGGCTGCACAATAGGTTGCCCATGACTCTGTCCTTGATGGCCGCCCGATGGCCAAAAAGGTTACTCTTCGTTAAAATAAAATCACTTGGCAATTGCTGGCTCTGAAAAACTATTTAATTACTAGAATTTTCTCAGCTAGTGTCCACTGAAATATACATATGTATGTACATATTTTCATTTCACCTCTTTTTCTAAAAAATAAAGGTTAAACGTGTAACAGCTAAATTAAGTACACTACAAGTGTGGTTTTCGGATACGTTTATTGTTAAATGGTCACAGGAAGGACTGACAAGCTAAGGAAAAACTGAATTAAATTACGGCTTCTATGGGGGGAAATATGGACAAAGAGACATGTAGGGTTTCGTTTCCGTTCGTTTTTCGTTCGTTTTTCGTTATGGAATCTACACAACGTTGGTGTGCTCGTCGCGGTGGAAGATCTTGACGTCCACGAACTTGAAGTTGTGCACATCGAAGTAGTAGTCGTGCTTCACCGGTCGGTTGAAGGGGAAGCCGAAGGGCAGGGTGTCCACGTAGCGGGAGCCGTGTCCGACGCCGCAGCTGACCACCGGATCGTAGCCGGTGAACTGGGCCACCGTGGGCTGGTGATAGGGATAGACCATGTAGAAGAACTGATACATCTGACCGCCCTTCTTGCCGCGGGGCAGCATCATTCTGTTGGGCACGCCGCAGTGGGCCTCCGACATATCGAGCTTGAACTTGTAGTCGCTGTTGGAGGCATCCATCAGCTTCTGGTAGAGCTCCAGGTAGGTGGTGCGGTCGTTCACCCAGAAGGAGAAGTCTCCGCTGGCCCGCTTGATGTGGTTAACGCCGGCCTCCAGATGCACCTTGAAGTGCTCCAGCTCGAAGAAGTTCTGGTAGTTGTGCTCCAGGGGAATGAAGTGTCCGTGCTCGTCGTGCTTGGGACCGATGAAGACCTTGACAATCGCGTCTTGGGCCTTGTCGGAGCTCACGTCCAGAGTGAACTCGAAGGGCTTGTGGTTGAGTCGGTGCTGGCGGGCCTTGATCACGTAGCTGACACCCTTGTAGTGGGAGTTGCGTCCGAAGGTGTACAGCGGATCGGTGGCACCCTCCACAGAGGGCTCCACATTCACAGCGTTGCTGATGTCCGAGTCGAAGTACTCGAAGTAGGTGGTCAGGCTCTCGGGCATGTGCACGCCATCGATCTTGACGCCCTCGAAGGCGTAGTCGTGCTTCTTGTACTCGGGGTAGGTCTCCATCAGATGCCAGTAGTGACTCACCAGGGTCTTGTAGACTTCGTAGAAAATGGGATCGCGCAGAGAGGTGTCGTAGTGCATGAACAGGCCGGGGAAGCTCTCATCCCCGTGGCCGTAGTGGTGTCCCTCGTTGACGATGTGGCGGTACAGCTTGTCCAGACTGCCGTAGAACTTCTTGTCCACACTATCGGCATTACCCTGGATGATGTTGCCCAGGACGTTGATGGTCTCCATGTCGAACTTCTCGTTCTTGTGGATCCAGTCCATCACTCGCTGCGTGTACATCTCGACGTGCTCAATGTGCTCGTAGTTGTCGCCGTGGTAGAAGCTGTGGTGGTTCTCGCGGTGCCACTGGGGCACTCCGTAGTAGCTACGCAGGTTGCTGGCATAGCCGGACTCGGTGGGCACGTACATGTTGAAGGCGGGCACTTCGCCAAGGTCGTGGGAGAGACGCTCCATGTACCAGCGGGCCAGCAGCTGCCAGTGAACGTACAGGTAGAGCTCACCGCGACGATCCTTGTTCAGGACATGCTCCTCGCCGCCCTTGGTCCAGAAGGGATAGTCCAGGTTGAAGTAGTAGTAGAAGGCGTTGAAGCCGACATCCTCCAGGTAGTAGGCCAGATCGTGATCGTAGTTCAGGGCGCCGTGGACGTTCGAGTAGTTGGCCTTGATCACAACATTGTAGATGTTGTCCATCTGCTTGACATGATGGAAGCCGTGCATCTTGTAGTGTTCGGCCCACTCCAGAGCCTGGCTGTCGAAGAAGGACCAGGGGTGGATTTCGTAGTGGGCTGGCATGACCACACCCTGCATATCGTCGCGGAAGAGGGCGGCGATGGTGAAGGCGTACACGAACATTTGCTTGTTGACGTTCTGACGGGCCCAGAAGACGGCGTGCTGGAAGGTCTCCCAGTTCTTGGCAAAGTAGAAGAGACGCACCAGTCCAACGACATACTCCTCGTGCTTCTCGTACATCACCGACCACGGCTGGTCGTCGTGGAAGGGATGGTGCTCCCACAGCTCAAAGAAGTGCTCCAGCATCTCGGGGTGGACATAGTCGCCCACATGCTCCCAGGGTTTGTACTCCACGAAGGTGGCCGGGTAGTGGGTCACGAACACATCATCCTGATAGAGGTGCTGCATTATCTCAAAGACAAACTTCTGCTTGACCAGAAAGTCCTTGTCGGCCACCTTGGAGTCCAGGTGTTTGGCCTGGACACCGAGGGCAGCCAGCAGAGCCACCGTAACAACTGCGATCGCCGTCAACGACTTCATCATGTCGAATCATACTGCTGCACTGCTGTCGAGCCGTATTTATACCCCGGCCAGCCAGTCGCGGCCATCAGCACAGCACTCTCGGCAGCTCAAAAGATTGCAGTGCGGGCAACGGCCTGCCGCAGCCGCAGCCTTGACACTGCGCCGGATCTGCTCGACCCCAACATTATGAGACCTATAGACTGCAGCCAGAATTGCAGATGATAAGCTCCTGATGCTGTCCCCGTATGCTGCATATAGCTAAAATCATTGTCTAAATTCTAAAAGACTTTGTCCTCTTGTTTCCCTACAAAAATCAGAAAAACATGATGTGAGCTATGGAATTGTTGGATTTATTAGAATCAAAGTTGGATTTGTGGATACCCCTCAATCCTGTTCCCTAATCAAGGATAGGGAAACATTTAAGGGAAACATTTCAAAAATTGAACCATTTTTATCGTTGAATTTATTTCAAAATCCCTGGCTTACGATTAAAATGCTTTCTATAAGTTTCTAGAGTTTTCTACATTTGTGTAAAACCTACCAACAAAGTGAAACAGATTTAAATATATTATATTGTTTTTTTCCAGCCTATCTACAAATGACAGGCCTTTTTTTCATTACATATGTATGTGCATAGAGGGATGAACGATTAACCCACCTGGAAATTAAGGTGTTACTAGGCAGCTTGATGCTTGATGCTTATCAGGCATGCAGTTAGTTGCCTTTGTTTTTGCATCGACGGGTCGCCAGTCAGGCGCAACATTATCAAAACCAAGCTAAAAATATTCCAAAATTGCAAAACATTACCGCAATACTTGGCTTGGACAACAAAAATAACTCAAGTAGACAACAAAGAACAAAGAAGATGGACCATTGTTGTGGTCCAATCCGGAAAATATTGGAATAGTGCATCTACTCCTAAGACTAATTGTTGTTATTAAAATATATAACACAGAGAAACCCCTGTTTTTTCAATATTTCAGATAAATTTATTATATTACATTAAAATGATGAGAGTATAAAAATTAAATAGTATTAATAAGCAGGAAACCTAGAGGGGAAATGTTCTCAACTTGAAGCTACCCGGGACCCAAAGCTTAAATAAGGAAAATATACATTTATTTGTACAAGGATTTTAAATTTTTATAGGTATATATCTCCATGTTATACCCAAGCTCCACCCACAAATCTGTTCCAGGGTATAACAATATTAAATTTGTATATATTTCTGCGTCTTTCAGAATGACTTTAAATGTTTGAAATGTTCTAATAAAAACACGAATTTGCAGTTTCAGCACAAAACAGCTTATCAACTTACGTATTAATTAATCCGAACTTAGCTCAGGTGTTCCAATTGCTAAAAAGTACTGCATATAGGATGATACAGCGAATATATGTATTTATTTGTATTTATTTGAACTTGAATTATTTTATTAACTTTGTAAACTTATACGTTTGCCCAGAGAAATACAGTAACGACCCACACACGCAATGCCTTGGCTCATAATTGGAATTATGACACTCTAGGGACTAGGTCCACAGGTTGTTGCTGGTCGCCGCCGCCTAAAGAACAGGGTTAGTTGCCTTTGAAGAAATTGTGTCTTCGGTTCCTTTCCTGATTTGCCTCTGGCTGTGGTTCAACTCTCTGTCCGGGATTTGTTCGCTGGCCGGGATTGCCTGTCGTCTGGCCGTGAAGCAAAATGTTCAGACCACCTATTTGTATCGCTGTTCCAGCTGTCCGGCTGCCTGGGATCCGAGTCACTCTGCTTTGGAGTTGGAGTTGCACCGCTGCGTGGGTGGTCAGCTGCCAGTGGTCACCCGGAATGTCGAAAGCCATGAGATGGAGCCGCTTCGGAACACGGACAGCTTGAGTATCTTTCATATACTAGCTGGCAAGAGGGGGGATTCCCTAGTCCGTCGTATCGTGGATATGCTGAATCCTCGACAGCCGCGGAAGCATCTGCACAAATATCTGTTCATCTGGCCCGATGCTGGGCAAGATCAACTGCTGGATCTCTTTCGCAGTTGCTGGACGAAGCAATTGCTTTACGGCCTGGCCATCACCAGCGTGGATACTGGTATCTTCGACTTTGATCCCTTTGCCCTTGGGGGTCTTCAGGTGGTGCAGCGAAATGGCGAGGCCCTATTCTATCCTGATAAAATGGGGAATTTGAGGGGCTATCCACTGCGCTTTTCCATGTTCGCGGATCCGCTGATTGCGGTTCCCAGGGATCCCGTGGAGACTGCTGGCTACAAGGCACTGGATGGAGTAGCTGCTCGGGTGACTGCCCGGATGCTGAATGCCTCGGTAACCTACGTATTACCACCTGACAATGAGACCTACGGACGCTGCCTGCCCGGAGGCAATTATACGGGGGCAGTCAAGGACCTCGTCAGCGGTCACACCCACTTCGGGCCAAATTCCCGCTTTGTGCTGGACTGTATTTGGCCAGAGGTGGAGGTGCTGTATCCCCACACCCGCCGCATCTTGTACTTGGTGGTTCCGGCTTCTGGAATTCAGCCGGAGTACTTGATATTCGTGCACGTCTTCCGGCGCTCCGTGTGGCACCTGCTCCTGGTCACCCTCCTGACAGTGGTGCTGATCTTCTGGCTGATGCAACGCCTCCAAAAGCGAGTGCCCCGTAGGGGCGTCACCCAGTTTCAGGCAAAATGGTACGAGATCCTCGAGATGTTCTGCAAGACTCACGTCGGGGAGCCGGCGGAACGACTTTCCTCATTCAGCTCGATGCGCACCTTCCTCATGGGTTGGATCCTCTTTAGCTACGTCCTCACTACCATCTACTTCGCCAAGCTGGAGTCTGGATTTGTGCGTCCCAGCTATGAGGCGCAGCTAGACCGGCTGGATGACCTCGGACAGCTGGACCTCCATATTTATGCCGTGACTACCATGTACGACGCGGTGCGGGTCACTCTCTCCGCGGAGCAGTACCGTCTGCTGGAAAGCCGCAGTCGCCAGCTGCCACTTGTACTGGCCACTTCCTACTACCAGCTGCACGTGAGCCGGCGGGACAGACGGTCGGCCTTCATTATGCGCGACTTTCACGCCAGGGACTTCCTGGCCCTCACCTACAATGCCCAGGCCGAGCGACCGGCCTACCACATTGTCAAGGAGTACCTGCGATCCATGCTGTGCACGTACATCTTGCCCCGCGGATCGCCCTTCCTGCACCGCATTCAAACGCTCTTCACCGGCTTTCACGAACATGGCTTCTTTGAGCACTGGCGCCAGATGGATCTGATTAAGCGGGATGGGACTTCGCCGAATGCCGAGGAGTTCTATGAGGACTTGGGCGACCAGACTGACTTGGATCCAGCGGCCTCTGAGCCGGCCGTTCGCCGCAAAAAGCATGTGGTCCTCACCCTGGACATTCTGCAGGGAGCCTTCTATCTATGGTCCGTGGGTATTGGCCTTAGCTGCGTGGGATTCGCCTTGGAGCAGGTTCTTCATTTCTGGAAGCAAAAGAGCACTTGTGCTGTAGCAGAAACTAAACCAGCAAATAATATATTTTTTTAAAAGTTATATTTTGCCTGGAAATATCGATGTTTCTGCACCGCTGTTGCCATGGCGCAACAGTTCTCAAATTTCTCAGAAAAACGTACCTTTTTCTCCGATTATTAAAGCTTAAAAAGTTTAAAAATAAAACTGTGTAACAAAATCTGAAATATATTCAAACACGATTATAAATGCGCCTAACAGCACTTTAGAGATGGACAATCGCATCGATATACGCTCAACGATACAAATGAACTACGGTTGAACATATCGATAGGCCCCCTGCAAGCAGCCCTGGGCGCTGGCTGTCAAGTTTCACTTCCGGAGCGAACAAAATAAAATCGCTAAGGCAAAGAAAACCCTGCGAGTGGCGAGTGTTTTAAGATCACACTCAAAAACAACATCAGAAGTGGTAGTGGCAGTTGAGAGTGAACGCCACCGACTGCGACCGAGCGCAGCAGACACCCCGAAGAACAGCAGGGAAACGGACAATTTGTTGCGGCACTCGCATCCACCAAACAACACCAGCAGCAGCAACAACAACAGCCTTTTGCTTTTCCCGCTTTTCGTTTTTAACCAACAACTGAGAGTGAGCGATGGCCGATGCTGAGAACAAGCCGCTGGCCGCTGAACAGCAACAGCAGCAGCCGGAGCAGCAGCAGCAGAGTCTGCCGGAGGATTTGGAGCAGGAGCCGCAGGACGAGCAGCAGCTGCAGGGACAGCAGGGCAAGCCTGCTCCGCCGCCGAAGGAAGTCATCGGTAAGCCAGCCAGCCGATCCGAATCTCAATCCCAATCCCAATCGCGGTCCCCTTTCATTCATACGTGAACACATGGCGGCGGCTAGTGCTACCAAAATAGCAACGAAAGGAACGAAAAAAAAAGAAGACACATGCCTGTGTGTGTGTTTGGGTCTTAAAATATACGCGCGTCGGCCATTTTGTGCGGCAAAAGGCGCATACATACGTATGTATGAACGAGTGTTCGCGCCGCCGGCAAACGAAATGAAAATTCTGCCTTTTGCCGGTCTGGCCTTTTTCCATCTCCACCCACCCCCTCGGCGGGCGAGCGGCGGCGGCGGCGCACCTCCCCCGCCCGCACACGGCTAGAGCAACCCAATTTGTTGGTGCGCGCGCAGCGTTGGTGCGAGCGGGATGGCGCTGCGGTTGTGTGTGTTCATTGTTTTGGTACATTTATTTGTGCACACACTCTCGCCTAGCGGCAGCATGTGCTTGTGCTCGGGCTATAAGCCCGATTTTCAAGCACGCGAAGATCCGATAAGATCCTTGCCTATTCTTTTATAAAAACCCATCTTTCGGTAGCTGAAATGATAAATCTAAGTATGAACCAATGCTTAACAGTATTTTAAACTAATTAAAATCTCTGGGATGTATTTCCCATATCCTAGACCCACAGCAAGGGGTTTTTTATGGTTAATTAGGATTTAAATATTAGACAACATCACAAACATAAATTATACTCACCTGACGGACGGATTTTTGCTTGGCGTTGTTGATGGTCACATGACTTTCGGGTTGACTTGCCATACGGGCTCCGATAAATCGAAAAGAAAATAGAGTATCGCACAAATATCGATATATTTGATGAGTTTCTCATTAAATATTAATATATCTATATTTTCTATCATACCTACTCCCAAATGGCACTTAAATACCATCCTAAAAACCCTTTTAAAAGCCTGATTAAAGAGAAGCTCTCAAACTCATAAACTTTCATATTTTTGCAGCCACCAAAGTCACCGGCACCGTCAAGTGGTTCAACGTGAAGAGCGGCTACGGCTTCATCAATCGCAACGACACCAAAGAGGACGTCTTCGTGCACCAGAGTGCTATTGCCCGTAACAATCCGAAGAAGGCGGTCCGCTCGGTGGGCGATGGTGAGGTCGTTGAGTTCGACGTAGTCATTGGCGAGAAAGGCAATGAGGCAGCCAATGTAACCGGACCATCGGGTGAGCCGGTGCGGGGCAGTCAGTTCGCTGCGGACAAGCGCCGAAACTTCCGCCCCTGGATGAAGAAGAATCGCCGCAAGGAGCCCGGCCAGGGAGACGAAGGCGACGAGCTGGCGTCGCCGGTCCAACAGCAACAACAGCAGCAGCAGCCGCCGTCCGTTGACGGGCAGCCGCAGCAGTTGCAGTCTGGCCCGCGCCAACCGCGCCAAAACTTCCGTCGTGGCCCGCCCGGCGGTGGTCCCCCAGGTGGACCGCCACGCGGTGGACCACGCGGTCCGGGTGGCCCGGGAGGACCTCCCGGCGGCCCTCGCCGCTACAACAACTATTATCCGCGACAACCGCGCCGCGGGCTGGGTGGCGGTGATGGCAGCAGTGCCGAACCCGGACTGGACCAGAATCAGGAGGGCCTGCAGCGGGGCGAAGGACAGGGACCGCGTCGAGGTGGCGGTCCACCGGGCGGACCCCAGAGGCGCTTCTTCCGCCGCAATTACAATAATGGACCACCGCCACCACGTCGCGATGGCGGCGAATATAGTGAGTATAATATGCTTTAATGTCTTTATTCTAATGATTTTTAACAATACAACAATTATATTTTAGTTCAAGGCCAGCAGGGACCACCACGCCCTCAACAGCCACGTCCACGTCGCCAGAATCGGAAACCGAATGGCCCTGGCGGTGGTTTGGAGCAGCAGCCGCCACAGCAGGTAATGAACTAATCACGCGACAGCAGAACAACTTGAAACATCTTTGCCAAAGCAAAAACATGAAATACTACGATAACACAGCATCTGCGGCAACTTAACAACCACAACAACAACAGCAACAGTATCTACAATAATAACAATCAGGGTGGTGGCGGTCACACTTGAGAATATAAGCAAATAACAAACTAAATTTGTATAATTAACTAACCTAACAACCACTGTCGCACTCTAAACAACAAAACCACTAACAAAAAAAGGGAAAGAGGTAACCTAACACTTGAGAGGCTTTGGATCTATGATTTTAGTTTAAACTTATGATTTTGTATGCTTCTTTATTTATCCTTGTAATTTATAATACGAAAAACCCTAGAATGGCGCTCAAGAACTGCAAAATACAACCACTGAGAGCACTGCTTAGGAAGGACCCAGTCGCACCGCCCGAAATATCAGCAGTAAAAAGCAGCAATTCGCAACATCATCATCAACAACAATAATAACAACAACAACAACAAAACAACAGCTGCAATTTAGAAGAAGACCAACCAATACCATCAAAGTTCGCTTAAATGGGCCGCCGCGTCTATATTTCGGTTTGTTTAAGCTTTTTGTCTTGTTTCATAGGATGAAATTAATGCAACATCGAACATCCATTAACACCACAACTCTGTCACTTGAAAATGTCGTATCAAATTCTAAACCAATTCTATTATGTCCGTCGAATTCTATTATATATGGTACACATCAGCGATATATAAATAAATTAAAATACGCCCTGCTCTTTATAATTAACTCACAATCAGCTCTCAGCCCAAATTTAACTTATTGTTTATTTAAAAATTTATTTATTTTGGATATCCTCCCTCGAACGTTGTTGTAGCGTGGTAACTCTTAAGTTTCTCGTATTAAAGATATGATTAAAAATGTATATCCACACACACACACCACATCTTTTCCCATTTATACATCATTTTCAACCGAAAGAAAGATAGAAAGCAACCAGAACAGGCGACTTAATGTATCCAAGCATCAAAGCAAAGCAGAAAAACACAAGAATGAGAAAGAAATGTAATTCACACAGCAAACAAACAAACAAAAAAACTGTAAAAGCAAAGCAAAAAATATATACAACAAAACGCAAGATGGCAACCAAAAGAAAAATTGAAAAAAAAAAAACTAAAAACCTATTGGAAAAAATAAAAAAATTGAAAAACAACTTTTTAGTAGACTTTCTTTGAGCGAAGTTAAGCGGTTTCTTCAAAAAAGGTTGCTTGTTTGGGGAAAGCTTCTGGCAACACAAGGATTTCGTTTTTGCAATATGTTTTTTCATTTTCTGGCCTTTGTTTTGGAAAGTTTCCGAACTTTTTAATAATTCGATAAGGGGATCCTGAATTTAGGGGGGCGACACATTAAAAAAAAAAAAATTTTTTTTTTTCTGCATAAATCAATAGAGTATCATCTTAAGAATATGCTTGCAAATTTTCATTACGAAATTCACATTATTTTTATATTAAAAACTGATTTGAACGCTTTTTATCGAAACGACCTTTTTGAAATTGGCGGGCGTGATGACTCAAAAAGTTTTCAGGCGATTCCCACGAAATTGTTTACACATCTACTCTATAGTGATAGTTTCTATGTAAACCTCAAAAATTTCAAAAAAGTTAACAAAAATTAACCCTTTTTACCAAAAAACCATTGAAAAAAAGATAAAAAATCGACGTTTTTTTTAAATGTTTGCCAATTTACTATTTTTTTTATTTTTTTCATTTTTTGTTGGTTCACATAGATAATATGTACATGTTTTAGGAACAATTTTGAGAATTCCCGCCGATTGACAACTTTTTCCAGAAGGATCTCGGCAGATTAATTTTCACGGCGGCCATTTAAAAAAAAAATATTCCAACAACGATTTTTTGTACTTCAATTTTTAATAAAGTATAATGCAAAATGTCAAAATGATTTATTCATTCCTTCCCAGTCAAAAAAACCTCAAAAACGTTATAAAAAAGGGCTGTTACATGTATCGCCCCCCTTAAAATCGATCATAACAAAGCCAAAAAAGGGTTAATTTTAATTCGAAAATATGTTCTGTGTTTTTAAACACGTACTTTAACGATGTTTTATTAGTTACTTATGATTTAAATAGCGAATACACTGGCTTTTTGGTAATCTTATACCTTCAGAAACACCTAAAATATTCGCTTTCTTTATTTAGCAAAATCGCTCATATTTTCTAAAACCCAATTAAAGTGCTAAATTTGAAATGTAAACAAATTTTAAGACTTTATTTTTTAAATTAAGGTTCCTTTTTTGGTTTATATAGTTTACAAAATTAAATCCTTTTACTTAAGAGTACTTTTCAGCCTAAAGTAAATAATTAAATAAGGATGTCTTAGGCTAGGGATATATCCTATATCTACACTATTAATATTGCTTGCTACAAGTTTGTCGTCAGAGATGTCACCGTCGAAAGGCTTAGTTTCTCCAGCCGCCCCAGGACTAGCAGCTCGTCGATGGATCGCTTGGCGTAGAACTTTTGCTCTTCGCTTAGATGCAGAAAGGCATGAGCCCAGGATTTGGCATAGGATTCCGCTTCGGAAATGGCGCTGGCATTGAATTGGTGACTTTTTTCTATTGCCTTCGGCTGGAGTATCTCCTCCTTGTAGTCGTCCACTGGCGCCTGCTGGATGTCGTTGTGGTCCAGCTCAATGGGCGTCTGTTCATCTAGCTCCCGCTCTTCTGGCTCCTCAGGGTCCAGTTCCGGCTCACAAGACCAGGAGTCCTCCGAGAAGAGTTTTAACAAAGGGCGCGGTTTGGAAGTGGACGTGGGTGGTTCCAGGATGCGCTCAGATTCGATCTGTGGATTGAAATATACGTTGGTAAGTGTGGTGATTTAGACGTCGCATCCACAGTACTTACAATCTGGTCCGCGGCATCCGCTTCCTCCTCCAGATGATTCTCCTCTGTATCGTCCTCCATTTCGGTGTATTTGGTGGTCAGTGGATTCCCTCTGACTTCGTAAAACTGTTCGTACTGTGACGCAAAGGTTGGAGCTTTCTTGGCCTTTGTAACCGGCGCCCGCTGTTCAGTACTCTGCTGGCCGCGTGGCGTCTGTGGTGCTGCTGCGCGGGGCGAAGGAGAACGGTAGGCGGCGTCGCCCGAGGGACTCCGCCTTCCACCATTTTGCTTAAGATACCGCACATG
>JAEIHY010019785.1:0-21884 GCA_018904565.1 Drosophila tsacasi
TGGTGTTCCGATATCACATATATTCCCATGAAACGGGGATTTCTCTATCTCGTGGCGATCATGGACTGGTTCACGCGCAAGGTCCTGTCCTGGCGTCTGTCGAACACGATGGACGTGGAGTTCTGTATCGAGGCGCTACAGGATGCCCTCATGCGCTATGGCGCCCCGGACATTTTCAATACTGACCAGGGGTCGCAATTTACGACACCCCGTTTCAGCGGGATACTGGAAGAGCGTCAGATCCGCATCAGCATGGATGGGCGCGGTCGCTGGCTGGACAACGTGTTCATCGAGCGTCTGTGGCGGTCGCTGAAATACGAATGCGTCTACCTGTACGCGTTCGAGACCGGATCAGAGCTGAGGGCCGGGCTTGGCAGATGGATCGCCCATTATAACGAAAGGCGTCCGCATACGGCGCTGGCTGGACGAACGCCCGATGAGGCGTATCATGACGTGCCGACGCCATCTGGTCCGGGGTTAACCCCGGACCAGATGGCCAACAGCAACGCCGTCAGAAGGGCGGCATAACGACAACCGGGTATAGCTTATCAAGCCCATAAAACTGTCCGAACAAACGGCTCCACCTCTGTCGTTACCACCTATTACCCACAGTCCTTCTGCATACGGTAAGAAGGAGTCCGTCTTTTGAACCTCGATCGTCAGGATGATCTCATGGCTGGTAAACGTATTCTCATGCTCGCAGGTGATTTCGTTGAAGATTACGAAATCATGGTGCCATTCCAGATGCTGCTGATGGTTGGACACAAGGTGGATGTGGTGTCTCCGGGCAAGAAGGCTGGCGAGCAGGTGGCGACGGCCATCCACGATTTCGAAGGCCATCAGACCTACACCGAAAAGCGTGGCCACAACTTCACGCTCAACGCCACCTATGCAGACACGAAAGTAGATGATTACGATGCGCTGGTCATTCCGGGCGGTCGTGCGCCTGAACAGCTCAGCACCGATGAAAGCGTGCTGGACTTGATCCGGGCCTTTGTGACGGCTGACAAGCCGATTGCTGCCGTCTGCCATGGCCCGCAGCTTCTCGCTGCTGCCAATGTCATTTCCGGTCGCAAGGTTTCTGCCTATCCCGCCTGTCGTGCTGAAATGATCCTTGCAGGCGCAGACTATCAGGCGATTGCGATTGATGGGGCTGTGACGGACGGTAAGCTGGTGACAGCACCAGCATGGCCAGCACACCCGGCCTGGATCGGCCAGTTCCTTAAGGTTCTGGGCACGAAGATCGAAGCCTGATTGTTATCCGCAGGGAAAGACCCGCCATGTGTGAACTCTACGTCCGCGCCGACCCGATCTTTTACGAAAGCCGGACACGGTCCCTGCGGATCCATGGTGTCGTCACCACGATCCGGCTGGAGAACATGTTCTGGGATGTCTTGACGGAAATTGCCGCAGCCGATGGCATGACCGTCAACCAACTCATCACGAAGCTTTCGGATGAAATTCTGGAGCTTCGGGGTGAGCTGCCCAATATGGCGTCTTTTCTGCGGGTCAGTTGCCTGCGCTATCTGGACCGGGAGCGTCAGATCCAAAGCGTTCCGGGATCTGTGGCTGTTCAGCCCGTTCCGCTGCAAAGGGTCGGTTAAACCTTACTGTCTGAATCAAAAAGCGACCTAGTCATCTTAGCGGACGGGCCTCTGAAATTACGTTTGCAGTCCAGACGGCTCCAGTTCTTCAGTGTGGATCTGGTGTGCACATGGACGCATCAGATCTGCACTGCCCGGATGAGAGACGCGTTCATGAATGAGTTTTTACTCGACATAATTGACCGTCTGTCGCCTCAGAAAAAACAAAGCAGACAGGCGGCAGTCGCCTACATGTCGGTCATCCGGGCGGTTGAGAGAGTTTCTCGAAAGCTGACATCAATCATCCAACGCTCTACCGGAAAGGACGAATGGTGGACGTGTGTGCGTATTCTATCCAGTCGAGGTTCGAATCTCGGCGGACGGGCCATGCCGGATAGCGATGAGAACTATACTCATCCAAAATAGGTGCAATGGCATAGCTAGCTGATGCTGGCCATGAGACTTTCTCTTCTTCGCAGCTCGCTCCTTATCGCTTCCCTTACTGTATTAAGACGAGCCTGAATCTGGTTATATCTCGATTTCAGGCACGCCTGCATCAGTCAGAAGCTGATAGAGTTCAGCCACATTGTTTCGCTTTCCGCGTTGTTGGCAGAAGGCAAAGATGGCGCGTTGTTTCGCCCGCGAGAGGGCGAGGAAAAACGCTGCGACACTTTCGGGGTCGCCGGGGGTGTGGGCCCACCAAGCCCGGTCATCGAGGCCCACGAAGATGATGGTGTCGTATTCAAGTCCCTTGCTCTTATGGACGGTCATCATCGGAATCTGATTAACCCCCTCGAACGCATCGAGGCAGGCCGCCCAGTTCGGGGCGCCATCGGCAGAAGCGAAGAAATGGATGCAAAAAGCTTTAAGGATGATCTGAAGCAAGTCGCCAACGCCATATTCGGCATAAGTTCGGACGATTGCCCCGAGATCGAGGTATTCGAAAACCCGTTTGACGAAATCGGCAGCTCATCGCGTCAAGTTTCCCTTAATCAGCAGCCGCCCTCTTCCATGATTTCGTCACCTATACTTCACGGATCAGTATAAATCGCGCTTTAGACAAAACTTTTGATAAAATCGTAATCAATTGGCGATAGACTAAATCTTAGGATCCGGCTGTCAGCCCGAGCAAAGCGTGGTGGATCGCGATGGCGGGTCGCTCAACCGTTCTGGCATGTTCGGATCGCCAGAATGCCGGATGTTCGACGACTGGAGAAAGCACGATCTGTTCGTCGGCCCGCTCCACGCGCCCCAAATACGCGTTTACGCCCGCCGCTGCCGACAGCGCATCGCCGCTGAGCAGATACCCCGCCATGAAGCCGGAGGCATGGTTTTCCGCGTATTTACCCGAACGGAACCGATCAACACCTTCGATTACATACTCGCGGCAAAGGTAGGTGTTGCTTCCATCCAGGCGCTTGCACTCGATGATCGCGTGAGGATCGTGCTCAGCGTAGCGCAGGAAAACTTCTACGACATACAGGGGAATGTCTGTTCGACCGTCGGGTGTCATGACATCGGGGGTAGAGCGCGACTCCATACCGAGCGCCACGATGAAGGACTTGCCCCACGCCAGCGTTCCGGACGTCAGAGCCTGGCGCATTCCGTCTCGCAGCCGCTCTGTCATGACGACCTCGCCCTCTGAGGCCGTCTCCCCATCTATGGCCGCCAAAGCCCACCCCTCCCGCACCGTCACTAGGATCGCGGCGACCACCTCATCGGCTAGGGCGATATATTCGCGCCCGACGGCGCCTTGAGACTCATGAGGGATCCTCAATGTCGGCGCCCCGCAAAGCTCTCGGCGATCACCGCATCTGCATCCTCAAGCGCCACGCTCTTCAGCCAGTGTCGACGAGCTGCGGGCTTGATGATCACGACCTCGTTGCGGCCGTGGACCCGCAGTTCGCGCTGACCGGTGAGTGCGCTGGCGAGAGGCACCTTCATTCGGTCCTCGAGCCGTCCGAAGACTGCCGCGAGACTTCCGTCGGGCGAGACGATTTCCACCTCCGGGGACTTGGCGCCGTCCTCCAGGACGAACCGGACAATCCGCATCGCATCCGTGCCACGCAGGTCGAACACTTCCGCTCGAATGCTTCGTTGGCGACGCGCCGAAAGCAATCGATCCAGCACGGCTGAGAAGGTCTGTGCATAGGCCGCGACATCCTCGCGCGGGTCCGCCGAGATCATAGAATCGGAAAGCCCCGCGCTCCATTGCCATTCGGCTTTGAGGAGCCCGTCTCGCACCACTATCCGGTCGTCGGAGTCGAGTCCGTAGAGATCGAAGACAGCCTCGTCGAGCGCGATCCAATCTTCTGCGTTCAGAGCCCGAGTTCGGAATTGCTGCTCAAGCGCATAGATCTTTCGACCGGCATCTGAACCCGCGATCAGGTTGAGATCCGGCGTAGGCAGCAGCGCCACGTCCTGTCGGAAGAGACGCCGTTTGTAGAGGCCGAACTCTCCGGCGGTCATGAGGAAGAACCAAGCCGCCAAGGCTGAGCTCAAGATTCCGGCGAGGATATGGGCTGCTTCGCGATGGGACGCGGGGAAGGGTGCGCCAAAGAAGGCTTCGGCGAAGACGAGATCGCGATCGGAGACCGCGGTCAATGGCCTCGGCTCCCCGGGCAGAAATTCCTTCACCAGCAGCAGGGGCGCTTTGTAGAGCGCCCGATCACGCGGCCACTGCGCGGCGGTTAGTCCGAACGAGGGTAAGTAGTCGGGCACGGCGAAGGGTTGCAGGTCGTCCTTCTGTAGATAGTCGAGCGCAGTCAGGTAAGCCGCGTCGCGGTTCCGGTTCTCGGCTTTGCCAAGAATGAGGCCATCGCCCAGCACAGTTTCCAGATCACGAAGCCGCTCACCAAGCGGTTGATGCCTTTCGGTGAGATCGTCAACCAGACGCAGGTCCCGGCGCCGGCCGAAAGCCGCCGTCTTGAGGCGGGTGGGCCGTGCTTCCCAGTCGTCCAGCGACAGACGGACGATATCGCTGGGTGCGATGTCGAAGGTGTGGGAGCGCGGCCCCGCGGGCGACCATGGGACCTGGACGATGGTCAAGGTCTCGGTTGGCTGGGGCCGATGCCGGGCGAACAGGACCATGGCCGGCATCGCTGCGCCCTCGAACAGCCAGGATCGGAGGTTCGAGAGATTGACGAGTGTCACCGGGCCCAAAGCTCGGACCACGTGGCGTGCCGCCGATGCGCCTGTTTTACTGGCGCTGAAGAATGGGGTGGCGCTCAGAACCATGCCGAACCGTGTTTGCGGGTTCGCGAATTCGGCAGCCCGCATCAGGAAGTCGAGGCCCACGCCCCGTGGCTGGGCGGGAAGGGTCTGTCCGCCCTTGCGCCGATCGGCCGTGCCGGCTTTACCCTTGAAGCTCCAGGGCGGGTTGCCGACGATGACGTCGAACGACTTTAGGCCGTCATCTTCAATGAGATGTTCGGTCCCAGCGCCTGTCTGCTCAATGGTTCGAGCGTCACCAACAAATAGCGTTCGGCCGATTAGAGGCTCGAACGTCAGGCCTTCCGGAGGCTGGGGATCAGGGTCGAGTTCAAGGGCCGCCAGATAGAGGCTGAAAGCCGCGACCCTGATCGCAGCTTCGCTGATATCGACGCCGTAGACCTGGGTATATAGCGTCTTGCGGATGCCCTTCCTCGTCAGCGGCGTTTTCAAGCTCTGCAGGTGGACCAACCGCCGAAACGCCTCGACGAGGAAGACGCCCGATCCACACGTCAGGTCGAGCACGGTCTGTTCGCCGTCGAGGCAGTCCATGACCTCGTCAAGGATCAAGGCGACCACAGGCAGGCGGGTATAATAGACGCCTGCGCGGGTGGCCTCCGTGGAGCGGGCTCGTCCAGCAATGGGCGCGGCGCCGGAGTGTGCGAACTGTTCGTAGATCGAACTGATCAGCTCTACCGGGATGACGTTAAACTGATACGGAAAGAAGGTGGTCTGCCCGCTGACCGGATCGACGGCGTCCAGAAAGTTCGCGACCCGGGAAAGATGCTCTGGCGCAGGTGGGGCCGCCGAGGACGGCGGGAACATGTCGCCGTTGAAGGTCTTAGAAAGCCACTGAAACAGCTGGCTGGTTGCTTGCCGGTCGCGCAGCGCGGCTGATAGACGTGTCATTCCGCAAAGACTGTTCATCCGTTCTGCGGTGATGATGTCGCGGTCGAGCAGATATTGAGTGAAGATCGCCCGGCCGATCAGCGCCTGGGCTTCGCCTCGGGCGAGGTTCGCCGAGACTAGGTCCCTTTCGAGCACGGCAAGATCCGACAGTAGTTGTTGATCGACTGCGGTCTTGCGATCCACCTGCTTCGTTTTGGTCCAGAACTGCCCGGTCTCCATGGCGAAGCGGCCTGCGAGCGCGTCGAGCTCTTCCAGTCCGGAGGCGATCGTCTGGAAGGTCGCAAGACGGTTCTTGGCCGGATCGGCATCGGGTCGAGGCCGGCCGAAGCCATTATAAAGATCTATGCGGTCTGGAGACACGACCCAGAGAAGGGGCGCGAAACCCTCATTCCAGATTTCCTGACGCCATGCGGCTAATTCCTCATCGGCCGGCAGGCTAGAAGCGAACTTGAAATAGACCGTCAACGAGGATTGGCCGCGCCACATGGCATCAGGCGTGAAAGAACGGCCCCGGCGGCTAAAGCGCGCTTCGTCACCCAGTAGAACGCCCGGTGCAGCTTCGCCATCGGCCATATAGCCGGTCGCCGACAGGACTTGTTGAAGGGCTGCGCTAGTCATCGCCCCTTCTTCACCATCTGGGGCGCGAACGGCAGAGCAGCTTGCACCGAGGCAGGCGCAAGCGGCATCACTCTCTGGCTCAAATCGTGGATGAGCTGGTCGCAGGGGACGACGAAAGTCGGATCTTTAAGCGGCTTTGCAGCAAGGTCTGAGCCGGCCACCAATCGCGCCGTCTGAGCGTCAATCAAAGCGATCGAGCCCTCAAGATCAGAGGGGCGAGTTTCTGACAAGGCGCGAAAAAGCGCGTCCATGCTGTCACCGATATCACTGATGCGAACGTGGAAGTCGCCGGTGATCCGCCGCGTGATCGCCAGTCCAAGAATGTCTACGAAGGTAAAACGAGCCGCTTTGCCCGGCTTGGCGGCGAGGTAGCTCACTGCCTTGCGCCATGCACGCACTTCGCCTGGCGACACGCCAGCGAGATCGCGCGCTTGCTCTTGGGTGAATTGGATCGTTTGCAGCGACATGATTCCTTGTTGCAGACAACAAGAAAATTTGCAACACCTCACATGGTTACGAGCGTGGTATCTCAACGATGTTGCCCGGCCACTGTCTTGATCCTCGGCGGGAGTGAGGAGCTCGTTCTGACTTGCGCTTTCGGCCTGGGCAGCCGACTTCGCCAAATGCACTACGAGTGCCAACATCCATTGCGGCCTTCGTCAACCTCTCAATGTCCGCCGCTAGCGCAAAACTGTCATCGCTCGCGGTGGGGACGTCAGGCGCCAGGCGCAATTTCCAGCGTACAATCGGCGGCTATTTTCGGGGTAATCTATGCTATCTGGTCGGGTAAGTGAAAACCCTCATTTAATAGTGCTATGGAGGGCTATCGGCGGGACTTACAGCGCAATAACCGAAAATATTGTGCGGTGATTGGCGATTATGGGCGGCAATATCGCGCTATCGGCGGCGAAGTGGCGGAGCAAGTGGGATCCGAACATTTACACTGAATTAATTGACCGGCGCTTGGCTGATTCATAAGAAAATGTCGGGTTTCAGAAAATCTCGCGGGTTATTTGAACGATCGGAATGGGATGAAAGACTTTGCGAGATTCGTCCTTGTGCGTGTCCGGTTTTACCGATCGCCCGCCAGAAAGCCGACCTTCCGTTTACCCCCCCGATCTGCCTGTCTGCTCAATGAATGGCAGCAGACAGCCTGTAGCCGCCTTCATCCTCGACATACAAGGCGCGATAAAGTTTTCCAAAACCGGACATGTGCGCGTGGCAAGTCCGACATACTCGCGTATGCCGTCACCGTTGTTCCCGTCTGCCAGTAATTTCCGCTCATGTGCCTCACGATGCTGCGCATATTGGTAATTATACTGTAGCAAAATGAACCGACATCTCTGGACAAACACCTGAGCGAGCGCATGGTGAAGTGGTTCAACTTGATGGCATGATGCTCCGCATGCGCTGCTGATTGACGGCGCGCTTCATCACACCTCAACGCCAGTTCAGCCCTGCGCGGCACGACGATCAAATGCGGTGCGGGCCTGTTCAAGTGCGGGCCGGTTCTCACGTGCCCAACTTGCCAGGGCTGCCAGAGGTCCTGTCAGGCTTTGCCCCAATGGGGTCAGACAGTACTCAACCTTCGGCGGCACGGTGGCATAGGCTTTGCGAGCCACCAGTCCATCGCGTTCGAGCCCGCGCAGGGTGATAGTCAGCATCCGGTGCGAGATGCCGGGGATGCGGTGTTTCAACGCATTGAAACGATGGGTGCCTTCTGAGAGATGGCCACAGACCATAACCGTCCACTTGTCGCCAATGCGTGCAATCACCTCTGCCAGGCCGCGACATTCCGCTTCTACATTTTCCATTGCTACTCCTTGGGGCGACAGGAACCTGGGTGTTCTTGACGCATGAATTCATGCGTACTTGTTAGCTTATAGGAACAAATTTATCCTAAAGAACTATAAATAACCATGGAATCTGATGATGAAAATAGGTGTGAGCGGTGCCAGCGGTCAGCTCGGTAGCGCAGTTGTTCAGGCGTTGGCGGAAAAGGTTGCGGCCGAAAATTTGGTGGCGATTTCGCGCACCCCCAAGACCGATCGAACCTACGCAGGTCGCTTGGGCGACTACGACCAATCTGAGACATTGGTGGCGGCCTATCAGGGCTTGGATCGCCTGCTGTTGATTCCAGGGGCTGATCTGCGGCCGGGGATTCGTTCGCGCCAGATGTTGGCGGCCGTGGATGCCGCTGCACATGCCCAAGTCGGTCACGTCTTCCTGTTGTCGGCAACCGGGACGCAGCGTGAGGGGGAGTCCGCCGTTGGCGCGGCGTATTGGCACAGTGAGCAGGCGTTGATCAAGAGCGCGATCCCCGCATGGACGATACTGCGTATGAGCTATTTTTCCGAGACGCTGGTCGAAGAGGTGCGGATGTCTTTGACGGCAGGCGGGCTTGCGGCGCTTGAGGACAGCCGCGTCAGTTTCGTTTCGCGCGGCGACGTGGCCAAAGCTGCCGCCGCCGCATTGACCAGCGAGGGCCACGAGGGCGCCATATATCAGCTGACAGGCCCTGAAACCCTGCGCGGTAAAGCGGTGTGCAGGCTGGTCGCGCAGCACATCCAGCGGCCGTTTGCCTTGAACGTGATGCGCGCCGAGGTGTTGCGAGCCGCGTTGCTCAAAACGGGTCTGCCTGAGGTTGTGGCCGATGCCGTGGTATCGATGAAGGCGCGGCAGGCGCGTGGCGCCTACGACATCGTCAGCGGTGACATCGTGCATTTGACCGGAGGCACGCCATGTTCCCTGGCCGAGATTCTGGCGAGTACCGCCGGAGGACTGGGGCAGTCGTAGCCCCGCACTTGCTGGGTGCTTTGCTGCGCCAGTCGACGAGGGCCCCGCACCACCGGTGCAGGCCTAACGCGGCGCGCTCCAGCGTGATGCGAGGGTTTACATCATATGGGCGCGCGCATAGCGCGCAGGCGGCATCCCCGTCCGCCGTGCAAATGCCACGCTGAAGGCACTGGCCGAGCCATAGCCGACTCGTTGCGCCACCTGTTCGAGGCCGAGACCCGGCTGGCGCAGCAGTTGCTTAGCCAGCGCCATGCGCCAGATCAGCAGGTATTCCATCGGCGGCAGGCCGACGCTGCGGCTGAACCGCGTGAAAAACGCAGAGCGTGACAGGGCCGCCTCCTGCGCCAGCATCGCCATGGTCCAGGCCCGCTCCGGCTGCATATGCATGGCGCGCAGAGCCGCGGCCAAGCGTTCGTCGGCCAGGCCGCGGGCCAGGCTGGGCGCCGTGGCAATGGCCGATGCCGAGCGCATGGCCTCGATCAGCACCACCTCCAACAGCCGCTCCAGCACGAGCTCGTGCGCTGCCCGTTGCGCCCGCGCTTCCTCGTCGATCAACTGTATCAGCGTGGTCAGCCGGGGCTGATCGCGGACAATGACCTGATCAGGTAGCAGCGAGACGAGCAGAGCAGCGTCGTGGGTGTCGAACCGGCAATGGCCGATGCGCATGCGCAGATCGGTCGATCCGTCACGTCGGCCAACATGGAAAAGCCCCTCGCCGAGTTTTTCAGGTTGATTGGCGGGCAGGTCTGGTGGCGCATCAAGGCTTTCGATCCGCAGCGCGCGCATCGCAGGGGCAAGTACGAAGTCCCCGGTCAGCAGCACTACTGCTGGCGCGGTGCCGAACGCGATGCGACAGGAGCCTTCAAGGATAGCGCAGTAGAACGGCTCGCCGGTGCCATCGCGGTAGATGCGCCAAGGCGCGGTGCACGCCACCTGTTTGGAGAAGCGGGCCATCGGTTTCAGCAGTGTGACGATCTCGGCCAGGGGGTCGATGGTAGCCATCAGGACGGATTCAAATGAAATAGCGACTTTGGATTGTAGTTAGTCTCGATCTGAGGGCCTAGCATGGCGCCATTGATTTTTGAAAGGAGAAAATGATGTCTACAGTCTTGATTACCGGTTGCTCGTCGGGCTTCGGCCTGGAAAGCGCTAAACGCTTCCACGAAGCCGGCTGGGAGGTGATTGCGACCATGCGCACGCCGCAACAGGATCTGCTGCCGCCCTCGCTGCGCTTGCTTGCGCTCGACGTGACCGATGCCGCCAGCGTCGAGCGCGCCGTTGAGGCGGCCGGGCCTATCGACGTTCTGGTTAACAATGCTGGTTGTGGCGCCGTGGCGCCGGTGGAACTGACCGCGCCGGAGACGGCCCGGGCGTTGTTCGAAACCAATGTGCTCGGCACGCTGGCCATGGTGCGTGCCGTCGCCCCGCACATGCGTCGCCGCCGCGCCGGCGTCATCGTCAATGTCAGCTCCACGGTGACGGTCAAGACCTTGCCTCTAATCGGGGTGTACAGCGCCAGCAAGGCGGCGGTAAACGCCTTCACCGCTTCGCTGGCACTGGAAATGCAGCCTTTCGGCGTGCGCGCGCACCTGGTGCTGCCCGGACGTGCCCCGCAGACCCGCTTTGGCGACAATGCCATGCCGCATCTGCGCGGCATGGACGACCCGGATTACTCGCCGCAACTTCAGGGATTCGTGCAGAGCGTGCTGGAGGACCAGGGCCCGGTCACCCACGCGACCGATGTCGCGCAGGCCGTCTGGCGCGCGGCCACCGACCCAGCTGCGCCCTTGCGTATCGCTGCTGGTGCCGACGCCGAGCTTTGGATGGCCGAGGCGGGGTTGGCGTGATGGTGGCGCGTGTTTACGTTGCGCCCAGGTTTCGATCCAAAAACGCCCGGATGACTGCGCCAATCTCAGCGCCATAGGGCTCCAGTGCCAGATGACAGGTATCGTAGGAGCGCACATCCGCGTGGGGGATGTCGCGCTTCGAGGCATCGGCCCCAGACGGTCATCAGCGGCGGCTGGTACTGGCGAAAGTAGGCCTGTGGGGGGGTATATGGCCACGTTGGAGGCGTAGTCCAGCAGCAGATCCAGCTGATGTCGGCGTTGCCGGGGCGGCTAGCGACGGTGTTAATGCGCCACGGCTTGCCTGTTTTGAGGACGGCGTTAGCGATTGTGACAAGACGCTGTGCGATAGCAACGATCACCAATCTATGCGCCTTACCCCGCTGTTTCATACGCTTTGCCACAACTTTCAGGGCCGGGTTATGGCATGACGCTGCCAATCCGGCCTGAAACAGGACATGTCGAAGAGATCTTCGACCTCCTGAAATGACAGGTTTCGCCCGCGGCGCCGAGCGAAGAGTTCGGGATCAAGCCTGCGATCGCTGTATTGCTGCTCGCACGGCGTGCGTGGTCGTGGCGCTCCCATCACGTATTTGTCCCAGAAGGCTTGCGTCCACTCTCGTGAAAATATCACACCCTCAAACCACGGGACCAAACGCCTAAATCAGACCGTCACGAGGCTCAACGAAAGTGCTATTCCTCTCATTGTCGAACCGATCGCGTGCCGTTCTGAATGCAGGAGCGTTGTCAACAATCCACCGCCAAAGTGG
The DNA here is from genome assembly GCA_018904565.1 of Drosophila tsacasi. NCBI lineage: Eukaryota > Metazoa > Arthropoda > Insecta > Diptera > Drosophilidae > Drosophila > Drosophila tsacasi. The sequence continues at coordinate 11,731 of JAEIHY010019785.1, forward strand.
CATCATTCCTACGAGAAGGCCTTTTCCTAAAGGAGTGAGAGTATAATCCACTCGTGGCGGGACCTCACCATAATCATGGCGAATAATAAGACCGTCGCGTTCTAACTGACGAAGAGAACGCGTCAACATACGCTGGGTAACTCCCTCAAGCCGCCGCGCCAGCTCTGCGTGCCGCAGAGTACCAGCAACACCAAGAATATGGACAATACCGAGTGACCATCTGTTGCCGGCATGCGCAAGCACTTCTCGCTTCAACCCGCCATCGTTGTCACTGAGAGCAGCACAGGCTGCCTGCGACTGAGCCATCACGGCATCGAAGTCCAGATTATCGAACGGTATCACTCGTGTACCTTCTTCTCATTGCTACATCATGTCTTATTTTAACTTCATAATTATAAGGAATTCCTGATGCCAGAGATGAAGACCCCTGTCGCTGAAACCCTTGTCATCGGCGCCGGAGAGCTTGGGCTTGCTGTCATCACCGGCCTGCTTGAACAGAACGCGGAATGCACTCGGTCAATCAGCGTTCTTCTCAGACCATCAAGCGGAGGCACCAGAACGGATATTGCACGACAATTAAAACAAAAAGATCTGCAGATCGTTTATGCTGATCTTGCGACAGAAACAGTAGAGGACCTCTCCGCCCTCTTCGCCAAGTTCAATACGATTATATGTTGTACCGGGTTTGTTGGTGGTCCCGGAACACAACGTAAAATTACCAGTGCTGTCCTGAAGGCTGGGGTGGACCGTTATGTGCCGTGGCAGTTCGGTGTCGATTACGATGTTGTTGGACGTGGCAGCGGGCAGCCAGTATTTGATGAGCAATCAGACGTAAGGGACATGCTGCGCAATCAATCTGCGACCCGATGGATAATTGTTTCGACAGGAATCTTCACCAGCTTTCTGTTTGAACCAGCTTTCGGTTTGGTGGACCTTCAGGGTGCCAAGGTTCGCGCACTCGGCAGTTGGGATAACCGTCTGACGGTGACCACTTCCGAAGATATAGGGCGACTCACAGCGAGTATCCTCGCCCATAAACCGCCGATCCAGGACGAGGTGGTTTACGTTGCCGGGGATACGTTTTCCTACGCTCAACTCGCCGAAAAGATGGAGCACTATCTTGGCCGCCCTGTCATTCGGGAACTGTGGGATATGGATAGGCTACGCGCAGAAGTCGCCGCACACCCTGATGACGGAATACGGAAATATCGTCTTGCGTTCGCACGCGATACTGGCGTGGCATGGGACAAGAAACAGACTTTCAACGCTTTACAGGGCATTGAAGTAACTGACGCCATGACCTGGCTAAAACACCAGCAACGTCATGTAGCTTAAACCACTCACTGTTTGCGACATCTGAATTCCGGGAGGCACAAGGTCAGCATCAATCCTAGCCATCAGCCCCTTGGTTTACTTGCAGAGCGTGGTCGGACCATGGCGCGCTGCTAGCCTCTGATGGAAGTCGGCATGAAGTGCTGCAAGTGTAATCTGACCAAAACACGCCAGAAATTGGGCCTTAACATCGGCCAGGACGCTACTCATGGCGTGGTTAACGGCTTCTTCGACTAGGCACTCAGTCTCCTCACTCCGGTTCCCTATGGCGAATAATCGTGGAGCATCAAGAGCCTCGTAAATATCCCGCAGCGTTACCTGATCCAACTGGCATGAAAGCGTCCACCCGCCGCCATGTCCTTTTTCGGAGTGTACATATCCATGCTCACGCAGACCGCCCATAAGACGTCGCACAACCACGGGGTTGGTGTTAAGGGCGCGAGCCAGAGCTTCTGACGTCATGGGACCACCTGCTTCTGCCATATGCAGGAGTACGTGGAGCACACAGGATAATCTGTTATCTTGTCTCATGTAACTTCATGTGTTGCTAGAGTGTAATTTCGTCAGTATATCATGAAACTCGAAAAGTGACATGAAAGTGCGTGCGAACACTCTTACTTCGAGGACATGCTGTATGAATTTGCTCGAAATTCTGACAGTCGGCGTCGTGGCGACTGCTGCATCCGATATCTGGCAACAGGCCCAGAAACCATTGACTGGAATTCCTGCAGCCAACTGGCCTGTCACCGGCCGCTGGGTCATAGGGTGGCGCGATGGCAGGATCTATGACCCAATGATTGGAAAAAGACCCTCCCTGAAAGGAGAGGCACCTGTCGGCTGGGCATTTCATTATCTGATTGGTGCTGTTTATGCCGCACTGTACCTCAGTTTTGTGGTGGTTATAGCAAAGACAGTCCCCACACTGCTAAATGGTCTACTCTTCGGACTTGTTACCCTTTTAGCCCCTTTTCTGTTTATGAAACCTGCTCTGGGCGGCGGTTTTTTCGGGCTTAGAGCCCCCAATCCTGAAAAAGGACTATTCCTCAGTATAAGCGCTCATGCTGTCTTTGGAATGGGATTGTATTTAGGTGAACTTTTTTACCAAGGTCTTTTCTAAAACATTATTCATATCGTGATTATAGTTTTCTATAATCACGAGGACTGACACCTGTCACTCTGCGGAAGACCTGAGCAAAGTGACTTGGATTGTTGTATCCGATCTCCAAAGCAATCTCGATAATGGAAAGATTGGTCTTACGAAGCATTTCTGATGCTTTCTGGACGCGGCGCTGCATGAACCAATCAGAGGGGGTTTGTCCCGTGGTTGTACGGAATGAGCGACTGGTGTGAAAACGGCTCATGCCACACAAAGCAGCAAGACAATCCAAATCGAATGGTTCAGCCAGATGTGCTTCCATATGATCAAGAACTCTACGCAGTTTCCATGTGGGCAAGAGAGTGGATCGTCGCTTTATCTTAGCTCTGGCATCAGCATACTGTCTTAAAAGATGAACTGTCAGACTTTCCAGAAGGCCATTTACAAATAAGGGATTTGCAATAACGGAAGATTGCATTTCAGCTATCAGGCCACTCAAAATTCCTGATATGAAAGCATCTTCCCCGCCCGAAACATCCCGCATTCGAATACGGGATGAATTCAGATTTAATGACATGGCAGCTCGATCGACAAGCTCAAGTCCAAGATAAAGATGCAACACTTCAAAACAAGTGCCTCCCTTGCCCTGCCAACGCATCAGATAGGGTGTGTCCGTCTGCGTGAGGTAAAATGTTCCTGCTCTTGCCTTGCTCTGTTCCCAAGGCCCTGTCAGCTCACGCTCTTCGACATTTGCTTCTCCGCGGATAACCCAGACAAGCAAGGGTTCTGCGACGGCAGGCACAAGAATTTCGTCTTCTTGTACCGGGCGAGTGAATATCTGGACGTCAACATCCTTCCAGACATCCCCATCACTTTGCGCGACTTTCTCCCCGGGCAGAAGTTGCTCCAGTGTCAAACTGGCAGCACGCCGAGAAGGAAGGCAGGATAAAACCATCCGCTACACTCTCTCATTTCCATGCGCGACTATCTATAGCGCAAAATCGCAATAGTTTCAGCAAGAAGCCAAGCGAGATATCTTCTGGCATAATTTACACCTCCTTCGACAATTAAGGCCGATTGAAGGCTCGTCGTGTGGAGAAGATTATGAATATTGCAGGAAAAATTGCTCTGGTGACCGGAGCATCCAGTGGCATTGGTGCGGCAACAGCGCGCAAACTTGCAGCAGAAGGAATGACAGTCGGCCTGGCGGCACGTCGTCATGATCGCCTGGAGACGCTTGTTAGTGAAATTACCAAGGCTGGCGGTCGAGCCATTCCTCTGGTGACGGACGTTACTGATCTTGTCTCGTGTCAAGAAGCGGCAAAGAGCTTGATCGCCCAATTTGGAAGGATTGATGTTCTGGTCAACAATGCGGGCCTGATGCCCCTATCCAGCGTTGACAGCCTGAAAGTGGACGAATGGCAGCAGATGGTGGACGTCAATATATCTGGTGTTCTTAATGCAACGGCAGCCGTTCTTCCGCAGATGATCGCACAGCATTCGGGCCATATTTTCAACATGTCCTCGATTGCAGGCCGGAAAGTCTTTACGGGTCTCGCCGTTTATTGTGCCACCAAGGCTGCGGTGACAGCGTTTTCAGACGGCCTAAGAATGGAGATCGGACCAAAGCATAATATCCGCGTTACCTGCATTCAGCCGGGAGCCGTAAAATCAGAGCTTTACGATCACATTACAGATGCTGATTACCGCAAACAGATGGATGACCTTGCAGCGTCCATGACCTTTCTCGAGGGCGAGGACATAGCAGACAGTATCCTTTTTGCTCTGAAATCACCTGCACGTATGGATGTTGCAGAACTGTTTGTTCTTCCGACTGAACAGGGATGGTGAACAGGAACTGATTGCCAACTGAGCTTAGGAGTCAGGCACCCTACCGTCGAAAAGAGGCTTCAGGCTGGAAAGCCTCTTGAAGCTCGGTCACAAAGACCCGCAGCTTTGGTGTCATAACCGGACCTGCGTTATAGAGCAGGTGCACGGGCCTGTCCGGAACTTTCCACCTGGGCATAAGCCGGACAAGCCGTTTGCTTTTAATATCTGGAAGCAGAGCCTGCTCATATCCCACCAGAATACCATCGCCAGCAAGTGCTGCAGAATGCAGAACACTTGAATCATTACTGATTATCCTCCCGGAAACGGTGACTGGCCGCGTAACGCTTCCTTGAGAAAAGTGCCAGGTCGTTACAGGGCCGCCGGAATTTTCATACACGAGACACTCGTGGCGCATCAGATCTTCGGGCTGCTCTGGAAAACCGTGTTTTTCCAGATAGGTTTGAGCTGCACAGATGACCCGACGATAGGCCGTCAAAGGGCGACTGACCACTGTAAGGTCCGTCTCAAGTTCACCAATTCGGATCACAGCCTCATGACCGTCCATTGTGGGGTGAATCAGTTGGTCTGTCAGTGACAAATGGACTTGAATTTCTGGATATCTTTTCTGAAAATTGTGAACAAATGGCAGCAATACTGTTCGCCCGAAAGTGACGGGTACACTGACAGATAATGTACCGCGGGGTGTGCCAAGCGTATTGGCTGCCAGACTGTCAGCTCGTTCAGCAGCCTGCAGAACAAGCCGACATTGCTCGCAATAGAGCCGTCCTGTTTCAGTCAGACTTTGCCGACGTGTCGTTCGATGCAACAGACGTGCACCAAGGTGATGCTCCAGAGCCTCTATATGCTTGGCCACCATCTGCGGCGACAAAGTCAGATGCTGGGAGGCCGCAGCAAAAGATCCCAATTCCACAACCTTGATAAAAATCTTCATGCTGGTTAACCGGTCAAGCATTCACCATCCTCAGTTGTGACTGATGTCTTGTATCGACAATTTATCCAGCGAAAAAGAGGAATATGCTGAAGGCTTCGAGCGATTGGCAAGTCCAGTTCTGATGGAGTCTTTCGAAATGCCTGTTTATCTTGTGCGCATGGACCACCCTGACGGCGAGGGATGGGGACAGCATGTCGCAGCACACGTATTGTATCTCAGGCGCCTTATTCAGGAAGGTAGTCTGCTGGCCTCCGGTCCGTTGAAAGGCACCCCACTGCGCTCCGGCTTTCTGATTATGAAAGGTGCCAATCGGCAGGAGATTGACGCGATGATTGCCGGTGATCCCTTTGCATCAGAAGGTTTGATTTGTGATCTGCGCATTGAAGAATGGGACCCGCTATTCGGGTGCCTGTCAAACCATGCAACTGGCAAACTCCCGCAAGAATTGAAGTCTCTTTTCCCTTCATGACAACAGCGCTGTGTCTTTTGAGAAATAAAAACGAAAAGAGGGCCTTGGGATTATGAACGATCTTCAGTGGTATACTGTAGGGGATGCCCGCATACTAAAAATACAGGATCTGACGCTAGCAGCACTCACTCCAGAACTCTTGCTTCCTAACTGGGATGATGCAACGGCACTTCAGGCTTATCCTGATCTGTCTGAAACGCTGGATGCTTCAGAAACGAAAGTCCTTTTGAGCGTTCATAGCTGGCTCATCAAGGATCGCGGTCGGAACATTCTTGTGGATACGGGGGCCGGGAATAGCAAGGCTCGACCTGCTGCTCTGTTTTTCGATCACTTGCAGACCGTGTGGCTTGAAAATCTGATGCGCGCTGGCGTCCGACCAGAAGATATCGATTTTGTTCTTCTCACCCATCTGCATGTTGATCACGTGGGGTGGAACACACGCCTGCAAAATGGCATCTGGGTTCCGACCTTCCCGAATGCCCGATATGTCTTTTCTAGAGCCGAATATGATTTTTTCAGTAATCCGGCTCATGATAGCGTCCGCAATAAAACCAGTTTCATGACACGCATTGATAGCGTTGATCCGATTATCTCGGCGGATCTTGCGGATCAGATTGACGTAGACGGATCCGAAGTTCTTGAAGGAATCTCCTTTCACCCCACACCTGGGCATACGCCCCATCACGCGTCTCTCGTGCTGAAATCAGGTATGGAGCGTGCGCTCTTCACGGGTGATGTCATGCATCACCCCATTCAGGTATGTATTCCGGAGTGGAGTGCCGTTTTTGATGCAGATCCTCAGATAGCCATCATATCGCGAAAATGGGCTTTGAATTATGCTGCCGAACACACCGCAGCAGTATTCACATCACATTTTCCGATGACATCCGCTGGAAAAGTGATGACATACGACCAGGGAAGGGGTTGGTCTTTCCTCTAGGGCTGCCATTATGTCCGCTGTTCACCTCGTTCAATTCCATTGCGGACATTCCGCTTTCCCCCCTTTACTGACGAAGCACAGACATCAATCACAATGATGTTGTTGGGCGAGACGACTCTAGTTAGTGATCCGGCTCGGTGTCAGTGTGCATATCGTCGCTCAGTTCACGATTGACCCATACCCACAGAAACAGACGAGAGTGAGCTAGTTGTTCGTTAGATATGCCTACCGTGATGCTGTTGCATACTGCTTTGGCGTAACCCCGAAATGCCGACGAAACTGATTGATGAGGTGGCTCTGGTCATAAAAGCCAACGCTCGTCGCCGTTTGCGCGGCACTTACGCCTTGAGCAAGCAGCGTTTTGGCGTGACCGAGCCGGATTTGTGTCAGGAATTGATGGACGGACAGTCCAGTCACTGCACGGAAACTGCGCATGAGGTGATATTGGCTGATCCCAACAGCCGAAGCGACCTGATCTATGCTCAGATGTCCGTGGAATTCGTCTGCGAGAAATGCCTGTGCCTTCCGGATATCGGCAGGACGCGATGCAGCTTTGACCGATCGTCCTGTACGCTCGCCATAGCGTGCGATGACATGACCCAGCGCTTCATAAACGGCGCATTGCCGCTCTAGCGGATCCTGAGACTGTGCGGCGAGCAACGAGGCCTGTAAGAGCCTATCGGCGAGAGCCGTGTTCTGGCGGAGAAGGTCGCGTCCAAAGTCGAGATTGCCCACCCCCGGCAAGATATCTGCCGCCAGCATGTCGATGAACGGGGCAGTTGGATAGAAAGCGCAGTAATCCCACCCGAGGTCGCATTCTACGGCTTCGCCAGTATGAACTTCCCCCGGCGGGATAATCATGACGGTACCTGGCTCAGCGACGCCTTGATAGCGCGCAATGCGGTGTCGTTGAGCGCCGCGAACGAATGCCGCAATGACGAATTCATCATGCGAGTGCGCAGGATAGCGATAATCGAAGCAGGAGGCTCGCAACACGTCCATCCCGCCCGGCAGACTGGAATCACGCCACAATCTCAACCTGTCTCGGGTGTTCGCCATCGGTCCTTCATCCCAATCTGCCCCTGTGACGCATCAGAGCAGGATTTTCCAATCCTGCGCCGAATGCGTCGATTAGTCAGGATACAGATTATTATGGAGATGAGCGAACAGACATGAATGAGATTTCATCTCAACGCCCTTTGCGCCAGAAGACTATCGGCATTCTCGGCGGCATGAGCAATCAGGCGACTGGCGAATATTATCGGATACTCAACGAGCAATTGAACCAGCATCTTGGTGGCTGGGACAATGGTGAGATCATCATCGCATCGGTTAATTTCGGGAACATCCAGTCTTTCGTTCGCGGGGATCGTTGGGAAGAAGCCAAGGTCTATCTGGAGGACAAGATCCTGCGCCTCGAAGCCGCGCGCGTGGATGTCATCGCCTGCGTCTCCAACACCATGCACCGCGTTGTCGAGCCTGCCATGGCGGGACGCACGACGCCGTTCATCCATATAGCCGATCCGACCGGCGAAGCCATACGCAAGGCCGAGATAGGCCGCGTAGCCTTGCTGGGCACGATGCCGGTCATGCAATCGGAAGCGCTACGCAAACGCTATCGCGAGAAATTTGGTGTAGAGGTGATTGTCCCGAACGAGACCGACAAGGAGATTGTCGATCGCATCATCTTTGACGAATTGGTTCGTGGTGACCTGAGGCCAGAGTCCAAGGCCGAATATCTCCGTGTGGTTGAAGCACTGCGGGCCGAGGGCGCGGAAGGCGTAATCCTGGGTTGCACCGAGATATTCCTGCTTATCAGCCAGTCAGATTTTTCAGCGTTCCCTGTCTTCAGTACGACCGCTCTGCATATTCAGGCCATCGTAGACTTTGCTCTGGCAAGATGACGGCTCACCGTTACCTGTGAAGAAACGACACTAACATTGGGGAGAGAGAGTAATATGCATATGATCGGGCTTATTGGGGGAATGAGTTGGGAAAGCTCGGCAGAATATTACCGCATCATCAACGAAGGCGTTCGCAATAAGCGTGGGCCGACTGCATCCGCACCCTGCCTGCTCTGGTCTTTCGATTTTTCCGAGATCGAGGCGCTTCAGCATAAAGGGGACTGGGAAGGCCTGACCGCAAAAATGGTCGATGCGGCGCAACGGCTCGAAGCTGGTGGAGCCAAGGTTCTGCTGATCTGCACCAACACCATGCATCGCATGGCCTCAGCAGTACAGGCGGCGGTCAACATTCCGCTTCTGCACATTGCTGACCCAACGGCAGAGCGGATCAAAGCAGCAGGTTTTTCAAAAATTGGCCTGCTGGGAACAGCTTTCACGATGGAGCATGATTTTTACAAAGGTCGCCTGATCAATAACCATGGTCTCGACGTTATCGTACCGAACGACGAGGATCGTGCTACCGTTCATCGCATCATCTACGAAGAATTGGTAGCAGGCCAGATCAAGGAGTCATCCCGCGCAGCCTACAAAGCAGTCATTGCTCGTTTAGTCGAAGCGGGTGCAGAAGCCATCATTCTGGGCTGTACCGAAATCATGCTGCTGGTAAGGCCCGAGGATAGTAGTGTGCCGATCTTTGACACCACAGCGCTCCACGCTGAGGCCGCGATAGAGTACACGCTCAAAGATTGACGACCTCGCGGCCCGTTAACACTGTTGGTGCACCACCAAACCGGCTCAAGCAATATGAGAATGAAGCCCGTCTGGACACTGCCTCACACGCTGTTCCTGTTGACCTCAACAGCTGAGCGTGAACGATCAAATCTACCAGAGCGAAGGCGCGAAAAGGCGCAAAACTCAAAAAGGTCTGAAAACCCATTATCATGACCCTTCGAACGTATCAGCCGGGCGGGGCAGCAGCACATGGGCTAGGTAGCGCGAAAGCTGCGCCTCCAAGTCGTCAGAGGAGAAAATTCCGGCGATGTAACCGTCCGGACGCACAAATACCCACTGACCGGGTTCGATCCCGTATGCTTCGGCGATATGGCCATCATCGTCCACGAGTTCATGCCCCGCACCGACGGTGACGATCCGGACCCCTGCGATGGCCGACGGCCGGTCCCGCGTTTCGTAACCGAGCAAGGTCCAGTGAGGCCCTTTAAAAACCGTGAACAACCGTGTCCGCTGCCCGGCCTGTCCGTGACAGGGTGCATCGGGTGCGCGATCGCCCGCCTGCACTTTGCCGCCCCCCGAACCGGGCACGTTCAACGATGAATCGCAATAGCAGAGGTCGATTTGCCGCGCTTCGCGATTGCGCCGCATGGTGCCCTGCTTCGCTTCACCGAGCAGCCGCGTCGAGAGACGCAGCATGTTCGACGCAATCGGCCGACGTTCCGCCTCGTAGCTGTCAAGCAGCACTTCCGGCACCCCCGCCAGAACGGACGCCAGCTTCCAGCCGAGATTATAGGCGTCCTGAACGCTGGTATTGAGGCCCTGCCCGCCGGTTGGCGGATGAACATGCGCGGCGTCCCCCGCAATGAAGACGCGCCCGATCCGATAGCGATCGGCCAGAC
>JAEIHY010019787.1:0-38168 GCA_018904565.1 Drosophila tsacasi
TGGTGTTCCGATATCACATATATTCCCATGAAACGGGGATTTCTCTATCTCGTGGCGATCATGGACTGGTTCACGCGCAAGGTCCTGTCCTGGCGTCTGTCGAACACGATGGACGTGGAGTTCTGTATCGAGGCGCTACAGGATGCCCTCATGCGCTATGGCGCCCCGGACATTTTCAATACTGACCAGGGGTCGCAATTTACGACACCCCGTTTCAGCGGGATACTGGAAGAGCGTCAGATCCGCATCAGCATGGATGGGCGCGGTCGCTGGCTGGACAACGTGTTCATCGAGCGTCTGTGGCGGTCGCTGAAATACGAATGCGTCTACCTGTACGCGTTCGAGACCGGATCAGAGCTGAGGGCCGGGCTTGGCAGATGGATCGCCCATTATAACGAAAGGCGTCCGCATACGGCGCTGGCTGGACGAACGCCCGATGAGGCGTATCATGACGTGCCGACGCCATCTGGTCCGGGGTTAACCCCGGACCAGATGGCCAACAGCAACGCCGTCAGAAGGGCGGCATAACAACAACCGGGTATAGCTTATCAAGCCCGCAAAACTGTCCGAACGGACGGGACCACCTCAGACCTCGGTGTCGGGCTGCACAGTGATACCTCGTGGCATCTGAACTGGCGTTGGCTGCATACCGACAGTTTGCCCGACTACGGTGTTGGAATGATCAAAACGTCTAACGGCACATTCCGCCCCATTACCAGTGAAGGGCTTGCCCGCGACACGACGTATACTCGCAGCGAGGACCGGGATAATTCTGACATTCATAGCCTGACATCGTCTCTTAAATCCAAGATTTCATCCTGGTTTACACTTAGCAACAATACACGTCTGACAAAGTACGAACGTAATTATTCAGCGACCACCCCTGCCGCGTGTAGTACCCCCGCTTGCATCAGTCAGTTTAATGCGGGCGGGAATCCTTTGCTTAGTTATGGGGCGGGCGGAGGCGTTGCCTACCTTTCAAAAGGTTGGGGTGTAGAGAATGTTTTTATGGGCAATGCACGTTTCGACACATGGCGCTTCAAGAACGATTTAAAATTTGGTGTTGATGTTAATTATCAGGATGAAAACCGCTATATAGGCACTTGGTATGGGCGGTCTAACACCCAGACAATCCGTAACCCGTCTCATTCCTCTAACGGGGCCTATCTCCGCCTTCCGAAAGCAAATATGTCCAACTCGGATCAGCGCGACGTCGGATTATTTCTTTCAGATCATATCCAGCTTACAAAACAGCTCTCTCTCTTTGGCACAGTGCGCTGGGATGCTTTCCAGTCTACTTTCGCCGGGTATCAGCTATCGTCAACCCTTGTACCGCGACAGAAGCAGAATGCCGATCGCTGGAGCCCTTCAGGGAGCATCATGTATACACCTCTGAAAAACTCGTCTTTCTACTTTACTTTCTCCCGCTCTTATAAACCAATCGGCACGGATGTGTCGTCCCAAGTTACTATTCTAGCAAGCGATACGCCCCAAAATGGAGCAGACTACAAACCACAACGGAGCGACCTGTTCGAATTCGGGAACAAAACCGATTTCTTTAATAAACGATTGGGAATGGGGGTGGCCTTTTTCCAGATCAACCAAAACAACTCCTACTATTATGATGAAAGTGGCGATGTTGTTAATGGCTTCAGTGATTCCGGCGTCGGGCTACGCACCCGTGGTGTAGAACTGAATCTGACAGGCAAAATTACCAAAAACTGGGATATCTATGGCAACTATTCGTGGATGGACAGTAAAATCAGAAACAACGCGACTTATAAGGGAAATCAGGCGCCCGGTGTCTCACACAATAATTTCTCGCTCTGGACATCCTATGATATCGGAAATCACTTCTTGAGACCAGAAACCGGCCATCTTAAAATTGCTGGCGGAGCACAATATGCCTCTGGTTATTGGGCTAACGGGGACTTTAGCAACACAGCCCGTATCCCTTATCAGTTTTCGCTTAACGGTATGATTTCATGGGAAACAAAACATTATCGTGTCTCCTTTAACGCTAATAATATCACCAATCATCTTAACTATGCTTCCTCCTTCAGTTCTAGCAGGGCAGTACCCGGGCCAGCACGGTCTTTTCTGGGCAATGTTGGCTTAACATTTTAATGCAACAAAATTCTCTGGTAGGGAGCACAGTCCCTACCAGTACGCCACCCAATAGAGTTGAAGTACAGCTGCTTCTGGGGCAATTGTGCCTCAATAAAAAACAATTCACGCAAGCATTTAATCTGTTTGCCGTTGCAGCACAAAGCGGGCAGCCGCAGGCACTCAACATGCTTGGCCGCGCGTATGAGCAAGCCTGGGGGGTACCCCGCAGCATAGCTCAGGCTATCAAATATTTTGAAGCAGCCGCAGAACAGAACGATGGTTGGGCATATTTCAATCTGGGTGATTTGTATCTTTCTGGAGATGGCGTACCACAAAACACCCATAGAGCATTTTTCTATTACGTGCAGGCAGCCAATCTCGGCGTAAACAAGGCCCTCAATATGCTGGGCACATTGTGCGAAAAAGGTATAGGCGAAGCCCCTCCGGACCAAACGAAAGCCCTTCTTTATTTTCAAGCAGGAGCCAATGCGGGAGATTGCTGGGCCGCCTTTAATCTAGGACGATTAGCACTGGAAGGAGAAGACTATTCAACTGCTGTCCACTGGTTTGATCAGTCCATCCCATATGGATTTCCTGACTATTGGATTTTTCTAAAAAATTACTTCCATAAAAATATCTTTCCATTTTCTAAACGTATATTACAAAAAATAGAAATAGCTTTACAAATTACACACTCCTTATAGCGTCCAATTCGGAGTGCTTGAAAATAGATATCATTCACGGAATGTGTTGTGCCCAAATATGTTAATCCGATTAAAAGAGTCAGAATACTAACAAATGCTATTGTGCTACAAACACACCTGCACCAAATGCTTTCTGAATAGCAATATAATCAATTGTTAAAGCGGCTTTCTGCTGCACCAATGACTGTCTAGCAGAAATTTGACGGCGCTCTGTGTCAAGCAAATCCATCAAAGAGGCGGTACCGCGTTGATAACGTTGGCGTGTCAGTCGAACAGCAGTAACAGCATCCTGCTCAGATCTGGCTAAAACCGCGACTTGAATACGATCATTCTTGAATTTTGAAAGAGCATCTTCGGTTTCCTGAAGCGCCGCCAAGACTGTCTTATGATAGTTAGCCAAAGCTTCATCCCGCCCCCCTTTTGCAGATTGCACTTTGGCTGCATTCCGGCCAAAATCTAGAAAATCCCAACTAATCTGCGGTGCAAGGTAAGCAGTAAAGTCATCAAAGCGCGTTAAATCGGAAGACTTTAATCCGCCTGTTCCAATCAAGCCGGTAAATTTGACTTTAGGAAAACGCGCCGCCTGAGCTTGCCCAATTTTTGCTGTACTGGCCGCCAGTTTCCGTTCTGCCTGCCGAATATCTGGCCGCCTTTTAAGCACATCTTCCGGATTAGAAATTGTGAAGCTGAGTGGTGGCAGAGGAATACTGGCTGAACGCAATAAGTCTCCATCAATATCCCCTGGTTTGGTCCCTACTAAGATCGCTATTTTATCGAGAGACGCTTCCCTTTCTGCTGTCAGCGCTTGGGCCTCCGCCCTGACTTGCTGAAGTTGCTGATCGAGCCGCAAGACATCCAAGGTAGACGTTGTTCCCCTTTGAAAACGCTCTTTTGCAAGGGAAACCGTTTGTTCTAAAGACTCAATAGAACGTTGATACAGGGCTTGTCTCTGCTGCTGGTCGCGAAGCATGACATAGGTATGGGCAACTTCTGCTTCCAGTGTCACATATACATCGTCAAGTGCAGCCTCCGCACTTTGCCGATTTGCTTTTGCCGCTTCGAGTGCTCGTCTTTTTTCTCCAAAAATATCTATTTCCCAGCTTGCATCAAAGCCCTGGAAATAAGCCTCGACATTGCTGGCAGGGCCACCGTCTGCCGCACTGGGAAATCGGGCGCGAGCATAAGATGTGTTTGAGGAGAGGTCTGGAAAGAAATTTGCGCCCTGCAAACGTGTCTCTGCCCTACCCTGCCGAATACGGGCTATTGCGATTGAAATATCTGGATTAGCTTTCCTTGCCCGAAGAATAAGATCATTCAAGAGAGGGTCATCCAAAGACACCCACCACATTTTTTCTGATGCCACAGAAGCACTCTGTATTCCTATGGCTCGCACAAACGGTTTTTGACTGTCCGTCACACCTTTGATGACGGGCGGCCTCTTGTAATCCGGCCCCACTGAACAAGCGGAAAGCAGCACTATCGTTGGAAAATAAAAGTATTTAAGGCGCATGGCTTATTCTTTTACGGTTGCGTTCACGGTTTGCAGAGGACGCAAAATCACTACCAACGGTGTGACAATGATGATGGTAATAGCCAAAAGCCAGAACAGATCAGCATATGTCATTGTCAGCGCCTGAATGTGAATAATGTTTTCAAGCATGCTGAGCGCTGGGGATGGGCTGTTAAGATTTCCGCCCTGCGCGTCAAGCCATGATTGGACAAGAGGAGAATTGGCGTTGAGAGTTTCTTCGATACGCCGACTATGTAGCCATTCCCGTCGATCCTGAAGAATAGCAATGGCAGCCAACGCAAGAGAGCCACCCACATTTCTGGCTGCGTTGTAAACACCTGCGGCATCGGCCGCATGTTGCCGCGTAACGGAACGAATGGCGGCCTGATTAAGAAACAGTCCTGTAAATGTAGTGCCAATTCCACGCAGCACTTGCGATAACCCAAAAGCCCCGCCTGCCGAAAGAGGGCTTAGATCTGTTTCTAGAAATGCGCTGCCTGCGAGCAAAAGCATCCCGATACCAACAGCAAGACGGATATCGAGTGTCCGGATCATCAGCGGCGTAATGGGCATCATCAGCAGGATTGGCACGCCAGACAACATGACAATAATGCCCGACTGCAACGCATTATAATTGGCGACACCAGCCAGAAACTGCGGAATAGCATAGGCTGTGCCATAACTGACCATAGACACAACCATAGACATGATAATGACGCTGCTAAACTGCCGCTGAAGTAGCAAACGCAGCCGGATAACGGGTTTCGCAGCATAAATCTGCCCCAGAAACAGAAGAACAAACCCGATGAGAGACATAAGCGCCAGCTGTTGAATCATGGACGATTCAAACCAACGCTCCCGCTCTCCTTCCTCCAACACAACGGTCAGACCGCCCAAACCAAATGCCAGCCCCGCTATCCCCAACCAATCTGCCTGCGTTATCAGGTCAAGACGGTGCCGCTCATGCGCCATGGTGGTCAGCAGAAGAACGATCAGAACAAAACTAAGCGGTAGATTGACGAAAAATATATAATGCCACGAGATTGCCTCGGTCAGCCAACCGCCTAGCAGCGGCCCTACGACTGGCCCAACCAACGCTGTTGCTCCAAAACAGGCGTTCCCGATTGCCTGCTGTGCTGGGGGCAGACGTGTCGCAATAATTGTCATGGCGGTAGGGATAAGTGCTCCCCCAGTCATGCCCTGTCCCAACCGCCCGATAATCATCATAGGCAAGCTGGTCGATATTCCGCAGACAATCGAAAATACAGTAAAAAGAAAAGTGACCGTTAAAAGCAACGTGCGCAGCCCAAGAAGGCGCGTTAGCCATGCTGAAAGCGGAATGATAATAATTTCTGCGACCAGATACGCCGTTGCAATCCACGTCCCTTCTGTACCGCTTGCACCGATTTCGCCTTGTACAACCGGCAGTGCTGAGTTAACGATAGAGACATCCAGCGTCGCCATCAGTGCTCCAAGCGTTCCTGCCAGCACAGCAAGCCAGTCAGAAAGGTTAGCCCGCCCTCCAGCTGCCCCCGTTGGATCGTGAGCAGCGGTCATGGTGAAGAATGCCCCTGCCCTTGTGGTGAGTGATGAGCCTGATCTCCCGCCTTCGTATTGACTTCGACAACGACTGACAGTCCCGCCAGCAGTTTTCCGCGCAATTCCGACGGAACGGAAAAAGCAATTCTGACAGGAACCCGCTGCACCACTTTGGTGAAATTTCCCGTCGCATTCTGTGGTGGAAGCAGGGAGAACAAGGCTCCCGTGGCAGGGGAAAGACTTTCGACATATCCCCGAAGCGTCACACCCGGCAGCGCATCTACTTTTATTGAGACAGGCTGACCTACCGCCATGCGACGCACCTGCGTTTCCTTGAAATTCGCAGTGACATAAAGCGTGTCCAAAGGAACCAAAGAAAGCAGTCGTGTACCGGGCTGAACATATTGCCCAAGCCGTACACTCCTATCCCCTACCCTGCCATCAACGCCCGCACGGACAACGGCCGCATCCACACTCACACTGTCAGCATCAAGTTCTGCCTGCGCACCTTCGGCCTCAGCCCGCGCCTGCTGAACCTGCGTTTGTAAAGTCACAATATGGCGCTGATTCTGCACCCACGTCGCACGGGCCGCTTTTGCATTGGCCTCATACTTCGCGGCAGTTGTGCGCAAAGATGTCAGCTTTTCCTGTGTTTCGGCTCCTGTTCGACTCAACGGTTCGTATCGCAGAACTTCGTTTCTTGCCGCACGGGCGTCGCTGTCTGCTGCCAGGAACTGGGCATGAGATTGCTCCACAGCCGCAGCCTGTTCATCAATGGCGGCCGTTGCATTAGCGGCTTCGGCTTTGGCTACTTCTATCTGTGCCTGTGCCTGTCGTGCTTTTGCCTGATAGTCTTGGACATTAATGTGGATCAGGGGCTGTCCAGCCTTAACGTCTTCATTGTCATGGACATAAATCTGGTCAACATAGCCAGAAATACGGGGCGCAACCGACACGATATCCGCCTCAATATAGGCGTTGTTCGTCGTCTGGCGGTATTTTCCGTAAAGCTGTTCCCAAACAAACCATGCGACAATACTAATGAACACGAAGAGACCAAGCGCCACCACCACGCGCCGCGCTTTGGGTGAGAGACGTTGCTTTTCACCTTGGCCAGCCTCAACAGGCTGTTCAGACGGCAAATTCGGTGCGGTGTTTGTCTGCTTCTCTGCCGTCATTTAAGACTTCCGGTTCCGTCTATCAGAAAGAATGGGCTATGATCCCAGCCCAGATTGAATGCAATCAATATGATATGGTAGTAGCATTATATGGAAAAGACAACATATCCCGCCCTTCAGGAGGCCTTGCGCGATTTCTATGTGACGTCGCAGCGGATTATGGAGCGCGTGTGCGAGGTCAAAGGCGTCTCCTTCACACGCATTCGTCTAATGATTTTTATAGAAAGACGGGGGTGGACCCGATCGGCTGACGTAATTGACGTGCTTAG
Organism: Drosophila tsacasi; assembly: GCA_018904565.1. Lineage (NCBI taxonomy): Eukaryota > Metazoa > Arthropoda > Insecta > Diptera > Drosophilidae > Drosophila > Drosophila tsacasi. The sequence continues at coordinate 7,310 of JAEIHY010019787.1, forward strand.
CCTAGCCCCTCGTACTGTCACGGAAGCAATCGACGCGTTAGAAAAAGAAGGCCTAGCCTGTCGAACACCCGACCCGGAAGATCGCAGGGTTAAAAGAGTTTCTCTTACCCCCAAAGGACTGGACATTCTGGCCGAGTTTGAACCGATCAGAAATGCCTTTGCAGAGGATCTTTTCAAGGTTCTCAATAAGGATGAGGAGAGCGCCCTCATTACGCTTCTGAAGCGCCTTAATGACCGTTTAGGAGAATTAGAGGCTGAACATCATAAACCAGAGTAGAACGTACGACTAACCGTCCCAACCATAGGTAAGCAGACGACGTTACACAGGCATTATGAGGGTCTTATCTACCCTATGGCTTTCACTTTAATTTGTTAAATTCCTTTGTGGGCGAGGTAGTCGGAAATTTTACCTCGCCCTTTTACTCTTTTAGCTACGAGCAGTTTTATTGCCACTTAGGTTTTGAGCCTTTGCATTTCAACCAGAGCAATAGTTCCATATATGGCAAACTTATACTTCAGAAATAACTTTCCCTAAGGTTACCATCATAGATTTTAGTTCTTCTTCGGTTGAAATAAAGGGAGGGCCAAAAGAAATAATATCGCCAGTCACACGTAGCAGTAGCCCCTGTTTTAGCGCTTCTTCAAACACAGCCGCGCCTCTTACACCCACGCCTTCTTCAGCAGGTTTGAGTTCAACAGCAGCAGTCAGACCAATATTTCGGATATCCGCTATATGCGGTATTCCTTTCAGGCTATGGGCAGCATCTTCCAGAACAGGTTCTAACGCTTTAACCCGTTCAAACAGGCCTTCGCTTTCCATAATATCCAGCACGACATGACCTACAGCCGCCGCCAAAGGATGGCCTGAGTAAGTATAGCCATGACAGAATTCAATCGCGCTCTGCGGTCCTGTCATGAATGTTTTATAGATTTCATCGGTAACAATCACACCACCCATAGGCACAATACCGTTGGTAATGGCCTTGGCAAAGGTAATGATATCAGGCTTTACGTCAAAACGCTGAGACGCAAATGGCGCACCCATACGACCAAAGCCTGTGATTACTTCATCAAAGATCAACAGGATGCCATGTTTCGTACAGATTTCGCGTAGACGCTTAAGATACCCTAATGGTGGGACAATAACCCCAGTTGACCCCTGCACAGGCTCAACAATAACAGCCGCAATGGTTGACGCATCATGCAACGCCACCAGCCGCTCAAGGTCTTCCACCCTGTCAGCCCCCCATGTGGGCTGACCACGTGTAAAGGCCATATGGGCGGGATCATAAGTATGCCGAAGGTGATCAACACCGGACATCATGCCTGCCGCAAACATCTTACGGTTAGACAGGATACCCCCAACAGACATACCGCCGAAGCCGACCCCGTGGTAACCACGTTCACGCCCAATCATGCGGAAGCGGTTTGCCACCCCTTTGATACGATGATACCCCAGCGCCACTTTCAACGCAGTATCCACCGCTTCCGAACCGGAATTGGTGAAAAACACGTGATTCATACCCTCTGGTGCCATGTCAGCAATACGCTGCGCCAGAGATAAAGCGCCTGAATGCGTTAACTGGAAGCTTGGGGAAAAATCGAGTTTTTCAAACTGTTTTTGAATCGCCTCACCAATCAGAGGATGTGCGTGACCCAGAGGGGTGCACCATAGACCCGACAGAGTGTCAAACACCTTATGCCCATCAAGTGTCTGATAATAGGCCCCTTTGGCAGACACCAATGTGCGGGGAACTGGATTAGCCTGTAGCACCCGACTAGAGGTAAATGGCTGCCAGTACGTTCCTTTCTGGGCTGTTGCAACAGGATCGAAATTTTCCAGACTATCGTTAAGCTGCATTTTGTCTGCCTTACCCACCAATTCCAAGCAATTTTGTTTCAATCTGTCTTCTATAAATTATCATTCAGTTACGTTAAAGAACTGATCTGCTTTTAATACTGCCTCCAGAAGCACATTTGCACCAGCTTCTGCCTGCGGATTTGTGATACTTTCTTCCTCGTTATGGCTAAGCCCATCTTTGCAAGGCACAAAAATCATGGCTGTCGGGGCAACGCGTGCGACATATCCTGCATCATGCCCGGGGCCAGAGACAATGCGCCGTGCAGGGTACTGTGCTTCAGCCGCAGCCTGCTCGACCATGCTCACACATTCTTTGTCAAAATGAACTGCCGGCGCATCCCAGATTTGAACCACTTCGGCGGTGACAGCACTGTCTGTTGCAATCTGCTGCAACTGAGTCAGAAGTTCGCGTTCCATTTTCAAAACAACAGAATCATCAGGGTCTCGAATATCAATCGTAAAAAAGACCTCGCCCGGCACGACGTTACTGCTATTTGGCCGGTTTTCAAGCAAACCCACGGTCCCCACGGCTGATGGACCATATTTTACCGCAACCGCGCTGACAGTCTGAATCATTTTTGCCGACGCTAAAAGCGCATCATGCCGAAGTGGCATAGGGGTGGAGCCCGCATGAGCATCCTTACCCCGCACCGTGACCTCATACCAACGGGCCCCCTGGATCCCCGTCACAATCCCGATAGTTTTCTCTTCCGCCTCAAGAATGGGGCCTTGTTCAATATGCAGTTCAAAATAGGCTGTTAACGGGTGCTCGCCGCATTTTTCTACGCCGCGATAGCCTATTGCATCCAGTTCATCGCCAAAACGGATACCGGCGCGGTCACGTTTTTCCAGCACCTCCTCTTCCGTGAAGACACCGGCAAAAACACCCGAGCACATCATGGGCGGAGAAAATCGGGACCCTTCCTCATTCGTCCAGTTAATCAGTTCGATGGGATGCCGCGTCACGTAGCCGGATTTGTGCAACGCGCGCAGCACCGACAGGCCACCCAAAACACCAAGGATACCATCAAATTTGCCGCCTGTGGGCTGTGTATCTAAATGACTGCCCATACTAATGGGTGGCAGTGTGTTGTCCTGTCCTGCACGTCTGGCGAATAAATTACCCATTGAATCATGCGAAACAGTACAGCCTAGTGCTTCACAGGTCTGCATGAACCAGTCACGTACCTGCTTGTCCTCCTGCGTCAGGGTCAGACGTTTGATTCCTCCCTTTGCTGTCCCCCCAAAGCGGGCCGTTTCCATCAGATCAGTCCACAAAGCCTGACCATCCACACATAAGTTACTTATTTTACCACTGTTTGTTTTCTGAACCACAGTCACCAACTCCTTTTATAAAATATTGACAATAAAATCTAAGAGCCAACATGCATTCTGTGTGGATTATTTGGATGCTCCGGCCATGTCAGTTCTTCTTCTACTGGTTGGGGCTGCATGGTAATACAGCCATCTACTGGGCAAACATGCGCACACAGGTTGCACCCGACGCATTCTTCTTCAATCACATCATAATGGCGCTCACCATTCATGAGGGTTTTGGAAATGGCCTGATGAGACGTATCTTCACAGGCAATGTGACATAACCCGCAGCTAACGCAAGCATCCTGATTGATTTCTGCAATCGTCTTGAACTTCAGGTTGAGCTTATTCCAATTCACAAATTTTGGAATTGCCTGCCCACTGACTGACGGAATATCGGCATAGCCCTTTTGATCCATCCAGCTGGAAAGACCATCAATCATGTCTTCCACAATGCGAAAGCCATAATGCATTGCCGCTGTGCAAACCTGAAGCGTGGTTGATCCCATTGCCAGAAATTCGGCAGCATCTCTCCAAGAACCAATACCGCCGATACCAGAAATAGGCAGACCCGCCAGTTCGGGATCACGCGCTATTTCCCCAATCATGCGCAAGGCAATAGGTTTTACAGCAGGCCCACAATATCCCCCATGGGTACCTTTCCCACCAACAACTGGCATGGGGGCCATTTGATCAAGATCCACCCCAATGACAGACTGGATGGTGTTAATAAGCGAAACGGCATCCGCCCCACCGCGCTTGGCGGCATATGCTGGCATAAGGATATTTGTAATATTGGGCGTCAGTTTTACAATGACTGGCATCCGCGTGTATTGCTTGCACCAGCGTGTTACCATTTCAACATATTCGGGCACCTGACCAACAGCCGCACCCATATTGCGTTCAGACATACCATGTGGGCAGCCGAAATTGAGTTCGATACCGTCAGCCCCGGTTTCTTCTACAATCGGCAGTATGGATTTCCAGCTATCTTCCACACACGGGACCATAAGGCTGACAACAACTGCCCGATCCGGATAATCCCTCTTGACCTGCTTGATCTCAGCAATATTGACAGCCAGGGGCCGATCGGAAATCAGTTCAATATTATTCAGCCCCATCATACGGTTCCCATTATAGTTCAGGGAACCATAACGAGAACTGACATTGACGACAGGCGGATCTTCACCAAGTGTTTTCCACACAACGCCGCCCCATCCTGCTTCAAAAGCACGTCTTACATTATAGGCTTTATCGGTAGGGGGTGCAGACGCCAGCCAAAAAGGATTAGGCGAAGAAATACCAGCAAAATTTGTGCGCAAATCAGCCATGTTTTTGTTCCTTTACTGCCCTGACAGGCCAGACAACATCAGATGAATTGCCTCTGCTGCGTCTCGCCCGTCCCGCACAGCAGCAACCGTCAAATCTTCACCCGGAGTGCAATCTCCCCCGGCGTACACACCAGGCAGCGAGGTCCTATACTGGTCATCCACCAAAATCCGACCGTTACTGATTGTAATGGACTCTTCCTGCACATCATCAGGCACAAAAAGTTGGCCGACAGCTTTCAGCACCATATCTGCTGGCACCACAAATGTATCAGTCAGATCATACTGAGGCCGACCATCACTTCCGACTATGCCACGGGCAAATTCAACGCCCTGCAACGCTCCATTATCTGCAACAATTTTGACAGGCGAGGCCCATATCTTGACCGTGACGCCATTGGTCTGTGCCCATTCACGCTCAACAGGCGTGGCAGACATATGCTCATACCCGCGCCTGTAGATAAGAGAAACTTCTTCAGCGCCAAGCCGACGCGCCTGCACAGCTGCGTCCACTGCCGTATTCCCACCGCCAATCACAACAACTCTGCGCCCCACAGGCACGGTCTTTTTATCTTGTGAGCGAAGGTCTTCAATAAATCTGACAGCATCCATCACGCCGTCAACGTGCTCGCCGTCAATCCCTAAAGCCCTTACACCGGCTTGGCCTACAGCAAGAAACACGGCATCATAATCGGAACGCAGCTCTGAAATATGCAGATTTTGCCCCAACCGTTTTCCGCCCACAAACGAAATACCGCCGATTTCCATGAGGAAATCTATTTCTCTCTGTGCAAAATTATCGGCCAGCTTGTAAGCAGCGACGCCATATTCGTTCAAACCACCAGCCAGATCATGTGAATCAAACAACACGACATCATGGCCATACATTGCCAGACGATGCGCGCAGGCCAGACCGGCTGGCCCTGCCCCCACAACAGCAACGGTCTTACCGGTCAGAACGTTCCGTTTGAAAGGCTGCCCCCCGTGTTCCATCTGCCAGTCAGTTGCATGCCGTTGCAGCGCGCCAATGCGGATTGGCTGCCCTTCTTCCCGTGTATTGTGAACACATTTCTGTTCGCACAAAATTTCAGTGGGGCATACACGGGCACAAGCACCGCCCAGTATATTTGATTCAAGAATGGTTCTGGCAGAACCCTGCATATTGTCAGTCGCTATTGCGCGAATGAATTTAGGAATATCAATACTTGTCGGACACGCTTCAATACAGGGCGCATCGTAACAGAAAAAACACCGCTCGGCCTCCACCACGGCCTGTGCGTGCGTAAGGGGCGGATGCGCATCCGCAAAATTAGCGGCAAGCTCTGCCTCACTTAGGCGACCACTGATGGTATCCGGGAGTCTCATCTTCCAATTCCCATGAAATTCCGATTTCGTAATGGTATGAGAAAACGAGCCGGTTTAGCAATGTTTTTCTGACCATTTGTTCAGCTTTTTTAACTTTGTTTTTGTGTGTCTTTGATAACAAAACAAAAAAGACCCGCCCGAATAATGGGCAGGCCTCTCTTGCCGACTACTCCGTTAATCAGAAACCTGTGGAGATAGAAAAAGAAACCGCAAACCCCGGTGACAATGTATACGTTGGCGCACTGCCCGCAGCGAACTGCGTTCCGTACAGTCCTGTTGTCGCATGCGCGAAGGGTGACATTGAATACACCCCGTTCCGATAAAGAGACCCAGCCAAATTCTGGAAATTAAGCTGGATCTGCGGCGAGCGCAGATGCCATTTATTGGAGAAACGATACCCTATTGTTACCGTATCCATAATATAAGGGTGAATTTTCTCATCATTAACCAATGTTGAATATTGGGACCCTATATATTTAAGATTGAGATTAGCGAATATATGGCCATTATCCCAATCTATTCCCAAAGCTCCCATTTCTTTTGGCGTGCTGACCGGACGTTTTCCTTTTGTGTGTAGATAGTCGCTAAGATACTGAATATTGGAATCCATCGTCGCATCAAGATATTCGAAGCTAATATAGGGGCGGAAATGGCCTAGTATCGGCCGGGTTCCAAGCTGCACATCCACGCCACGAGATGTCTGATTCCCAACATTCATAGTTGTCGACATCGGAGCACTTCCAAAATAGCTCAGAACCCCCATCTGTCGGTTTGTGAAATTATAATTAAAGAAAGAGATTTCGCCGACGAACAGATCATCATGATAGCGATAACCAATTTCTTCTTCTATTGCATATTCAGGTTTTACATTAGAGGAAGGGGCTGTCGACATAGACCCATCAGCATTATACAATTCAAATAATGTATTATTATTGGGCATTTTAAAATTGGTTGTGCCCAGAACATATAATTGATGGTGGCTATTGAACCTGTAGCTGGCGCTAAATTGCGGTAAAGGTTCAAAAACATTCTGCCCCCTATGCGGCTGAATATTGGGTACATAGCTGTCAACCTTACGGTTCACCATAGCAACCCGTAGCCCAGCCTGAAGCTCAAGTTTATCATTCAACAGACTAAGTTTATCACCCAGGTACAGCATATTGACCTGCGTAAATGTATTATGGTCGTTCAGGTACCAACGGTTACCATCAGATGTCTTGTAAATATGGGGGCCATAGTCGCCATAAATATTGGCAGGACCACCTGTCTGCTGGTTGATATAGGAAACAGGTGTGGATTGGTTTGTCCTAGACCATTCATACCACCACCCAAAGGTGACTGTATTATGGCCTTTCTGCCATGTCAGCTTCGCGTTATTGCCTGTCCGATGATAGCTGAAATATAGCGGTGTATAGACTGTGGTTCCGTCTGCAACATCGACATTTACAGGTTGATTGCCCGAAAATGTCTGTCCATTCGTAATCGTGCTGACACCTCCAATGCTGCCAGACCCCCACCATAAATAAGGAGTATCATCAAAGCGCAACCCATCAGCCAGCTTTAGAGAAAGCGGGGCCGATGCAATCAGATTCTGAAAGGCATCAAGACCGTATTTATAATAATCGGTTTTATTATTGGGGTCATAATGTGATGAAAAATCATAATGTTTCCCATATTTTTCAAACTGATCTTTTGTCGGGTTCATATCCAGTTGCAGCACATTTGTGTTGTAACTGGCATTTACAGTCCAGCGGCTATCAGGAGTAAAATCTTTGATCAGTTTGAAATCAACGTGTTTACGTCCAAATTTTCCCGGCCCACGCCAGTTATTCGCCGCCGTGTTTGAAAAAGAGGCAAAGGCCCTTACGCCGCTATTGCCAATATCACCGGTTTCCAACCGAATAAATTCGCGGTGCATATTATAAGAACCATAGGAAAAATCGACAAACCCTCCCCGCTTGTGGGATGGATCAATCAACTCCGCATAGGCACTTCCTGCCGCTGCAGAAATACTAGGTGTGTCAATATCAGCCGACCCCGGCATAAGCGAAACAGATTTCAGATTATCCCCATCGGATGTCTGGTTCGCATAAAAACCGCCATCCCCAACGTCATTGACGGGGGCACCATTATAAATCCAGCCGACATGGTCTCCCGGCAAGCCACGCAACATCAGATTGCCACCTGCAATACCGTAAGGTTCAGTCAGCGTCACGAAGGCAATTGGCGCAAGGGCCAGAACCTGAACAGGGTTGGCTGACGGCGGCTGCTTGGCAATGAAGTCGCGTGTGACAGATTGTATTGTGCCAGATCGGGTTTCAACCCGCATAAGACCACCACCCGGCGCATGCCGCGTAACACCCTGCACAGTTGAAGACCCTGCCACCTGAATTTCTTCTGGCCCGGACGTAGCCGACACCGGGCCATACGGCTTTTTATGCTTTTTTGTAACAACTTTTCCCGGTACTTTTGCATGATTTGGTAAGGTCTGCCCCACAGCCCCCTGCCCTACCAACAAAGAACCAAGAATTGTCCCTGTCAGCAGGAACTGTACGGCTGATGTTCGAAAATAAGGCATAATTTTCCCAACTCTGGCAAAGTGGCTGCATGCCGTTGTGATCTGCATAGCCCGCAGGGATCCTACCGAGGGCATATATCGTCTACGAAACGATAAGGTGATTCGGTACGAAATCGCAATGGTATTTCGACCATTTGGTTATATTTTATTGAGAACGCAAAGCGTGCGTAATCTCCTGAGGGTCAGGTGTATAAATCTTGTATTTTGTGACGTATAATTACTATAATTTAGAAAATAATTTCAGGATTTTTGGAAAATGCTTCTACAGGGCGACCCGGTTCCCAGCTTTACTCAATATTGCAACACGGATTGGAAGCATTACAGCTTTGATATGGCAGCCGGACGATATATCATTCTGCTGTTCTGCCCATCTATTCAAACAGAAACGACACAAATTGCTTTAAACAATTTGGCCTCTCTGAAAGAACTGAGACAACAGGCACGTATTGAGGTTTTTATTGTCAGTGCTGATCGCAACGACAGAGATTCATGTGATCTAAGAAATTACGAAGACACAGCATTTTTTCTATTTGATGCAGATTTGAAGGTGCATAATCTGTTCGGAGTTGCATCAGATCAGTTCATGTGGGTGGTGGTAGACCCCATGTTGCGGGTCAAAAAAATTCTACCGTATAATCAGAACTCTTTTGAAACTGTGAAATATTTTGTCCTGAATGCCCCCCCTTACCAAGATGGCCCAATCCCTGCCCTGCTCTTAGACAGTGTTCTGGAAGCAGAATTCTGCCAAACGCTAATCAACTATTTCAATCAGCAGTCTCCCATTCCATCGGGAATCCTCACTCAAAACGCTCAAGGAAAAGCCGTCACAACTGCAAGTCGTTCTTTCAAACGACGTTATGACTGCATATTAAAAGAACCCAGTCTGGTCAGAAATTTACAAGCCAGAATTATTCGGCGTGTGGTTCCTGAAATTAAAAAATCCTTTCAGTGTGAAGTCACTGGCATGGATCGTATGATTGTCAGTTGTTATGATTCAGCTGATTTGGGCTGCTTTGCGCCCCATCGTGACAATACTGTCGCTGGCGCACGTCACCGTCTCTTCGCCATTTCAATTAATTTGAATAACGACTTTGACGGGGGAGATCTCTTTTTTCCTGAATTTTCTGCCCGTGGTTTTTGCCCGTCCCCAGGCGGAGCGATTATTTTTTCAAGCGCACTACTGCATGCTGTTCGTCCCGTAACGGCAGGAAGACGTTATGCCTGCCTGCCGTTTGTGTTTAATGAAGCATCAATCACATACGCGAAAGAACAGGATGCAAAACTATCAAACCATCAGGCCAGAGGATAACGGACAGGACGCTTATAAGGCGCACGCTCAAGATAACGGCCCGCACCCCGCACAGGCCTTAAGTCCCCATCATCCCAAACCAGTTTCCCATTGCTGAACGTTTTGCGCGCTAAGCCCGTGACGGTCATTCCTTCATAAATGTTATAATCAACATTTTGATGATGCGTTGCTGCCGAAATAGTCCGTTCAGCAGAAGCATCCCACAACACAATATCAGCATCTGCCCCAACAGAGATGGTCCCTTTGCGTGGATGCAGATTAAAAATACGGGCTGTGTTGGTTGATGTCAAAGCCACAAACTGTTCCGGGCTTAGTTTGCCGCTTTTAACCCCGTAGTGCCACAACACACTCATCCGATCTTCAATGCCCGGCGTCCCGTTTGGAATACGGGTAAAATCATCCAAGCCTGCTTGCTTCTGGTCCTTACAGAAGCAGCAATGATCCGTCGCTGTTGTCTGTAGCTGGCCAGACATTAGGCCGCCCCACAAAGCTTTCTGATGGTGCGCTGGCCTAAACGGCGGGCTCATGACGTATCTGGCGGCTTTCAACCAATCTGCACCCGTGTAAACCTGATCATCGAACACCAGATGCTGCGGCAGCACTTCACCATAGACTTCCTGCCCACGCATACGGGCTTGTGCAATTGCGTTTGTCGCTTCTTCCGTTGAGACGTGCACAACATAGATTGGCACCCCTAACAAACCAGCCAGAGTGATCGCCCGCTGCGTAGCCTCGCCTTCCACCGTAGGCGGCCGAGAAAGTGGGTGGGCGTCTGGGCCGGTTAACCCTTTTGCCAAAAGGTCTTGCTGAAGATAAGCAACAGCATCCCCATTTTCGGCATGTACTGTACACAGCGCACCCAGTTCACCAGCACGCCTCATAGAATGAAGGAAGGCCTCGTCTTCCACCATAAGGGCGTTTTTATAAGCCATGAAATGCTTGAAAGAATTGACGCCACACTCATTAACCAGAGTAGCCATATCCGCATGGACCTGATCATCCCAATGGGTGATGGCGACGTGAAACCCGTAGTCAGCGGCGGCTTTGCGTGCTTTTTCCCGCCATTCTTTCCAAGACTCCAGTAACGTCTTACCCGCACCTGGAATAACAAAATCAAGGATACTGGTTGTACCGCCAGCAAGCCCAGCCGCCGTTCCGGTATAGAAGTCATCACTCGCGATGGTGCCCATAAATGGCATTTCCATATGCGTATGCGGATCTATGCCACCCGGCATAACAAGCAGGCCGCCAGCATCCACTACCTCGCACTGGGTTGGGGTTTCGATATCTGGCGCAATCTGGGCTATTTTGCCATCGGCGCTACACAGGACATCTGCCCGCATTGTCTGGTCGGCTGTAACAACGGTTCCGCCCCTGATATGCAGCATGACTGGGTGCATCCTCTCTTAATTTTAAGCCTGATCGCGCCTGAACGCATATTTTATACCGAAATCGTATTGTTATTTTGACCTTTCGGTCAATAATATATTCTGACGTCGAACCAATTTGGAAGAATCCAACATGCCCAGCACTCTGGATGGACAGGCCGATGCCCGTTTAACCAACAAAGATCTGGCCCCAATCCAGACCAGAACATGGGCATGGTCTGACTACCTGTTTTTATGGATGTCAAATGTTCATAGTGTTGCAGGCTATGTTACGGCTGGCAGCCTGTTTGCCATGGGCTTACCGGCAACAGACGTCTTTCTGGCTCTTATTCTTGCTATTGTGGTCGTGCAGATAGGAAGCAACCTGGTTGCGCGCCCCAGCTTTGCTTCTGGCACACCGTTTCCCGTTGTCATGCGTATGGCATTTGGTGTTCATGGGGCAATCATACCGGCCCTTGTTCGGGGGGCAATCGCCGTGGGCTGGTATGGTATCCAGACATGGTTAGCATCAAATGCATTGCTGGTGCTTACCCTTAAAATCTGGCCCCAACTTATGCCTTGGGCAGACACAGCACTCTCCAGCTTTGCAGGGCTATCCCCGCTTGGCTGGTTATCCTTCATGGCGGTATGGCTTATTCAGCTCATCATTTTCTGGCGAGGAATGGAAGCTATTCGGCATTTTATAGATTGGGCGGGCCCCGCTATTTACGTCATGATGCTAGCGTTAGATGGGTGGTTACTGTGGCGCACACACGGCGCAATCAATCTGCATGTTTTTGGCCCGATTGAGAAAACAGGATTCATGCCCCGCCTGTTAGGAATGTTGAATGCGATCGCACTGACTGTCGCCTATTTTTCACCCATTATTCTGAATTTTGGTGATTTTTCGCGCTACGGAAAATCTATGAAAGATATTAAAATTGGCAACTTCTGGGGTTTACCGATCAATTTTATGGGTTTTTCAATTCTGACATTAATTACCATTTCTCTTACACAACCCGTTTTTGGCCATGTTATTTTAGACCCAGTGGAAACCGTCACAAAAATGGAAAGCCTGACTGTCGTTATTGTCGGTATGGCAACTTTTTTAACGGCGACTATCGGCATCAATATTTCCGCCAACTTTGTGTCGGCGGCTTTTGATTTTTCTAACCTCGCCCCGAATATTCTTTCTTGGCGCAAAGGAGGAATTATTGCGGCTGTGGGTGCCATTCTTGTCATGCCGTGGACCCTTTACACGCGCCCTGAACTCATTCACTTCACACTGGATGTACTAGGTACGTTTATTGCACCCTTGGTCGGTATTCTGTTGGCTGATTACTATTTCATTCAACATCAGACTATTATCCCTAATGATCTGTATAGCACTGCGCCAAAAGGCCATTATTGGTACAAAGGGGGCTTTAACCCTATTGCCATTGTTGCTCTAGCTGTCGGTGTGAGCTGCGGGCTTTTCGTTATTTTTATGCAACCCTATGCCGCGTTAAGAAACTTTTCCTGGCTGTCAGGTTTTTGTGTGGGTGCAGCTTTACACCTTATCTTGCATCGCTTTCTGGGGAAGGTTGGCAGAAAGAACCAACCATCCGCATGATCATTGTGACACCATTCTCATAATCGGCACTCTGCAAGCGATGGCCCAAAACTGACGAAAACTGAACCTGCATATCTGCATAAGCCTGCGTCATTGACCAGAGAAGAAAAAGAAAGTGAGCAGCATCAACCTCAGCAAAAAGACCTTCTTTATGCCAGTGTTCAAAAACCTCTTTCTTCTCTGCTACATGATTTTTTAAGGTTGTCTTCAAAAAATCTTTTATGCACTCACCACCGGCCAATAATTCATGCATAAACAGGCGTGAGGCGTCTGCCCTTTGCCGAGAAAATTTCATCTTTGCCCGGATATAACCCTCCAAGCCCACAAATGGTGGGTATTTGGTAGAAATCCATTCATCCGCGTCTTCCAACCAACCGCTTAGCAGGCGTTGCAAAGTTGCACGATACAGATCCTCCTTACTACCAAAATAATAGAGGATATTCGCTTTGGGTAAGTCACACGCTTTGGCAATATCATCCACGCGTGCCCCTGCCAAACCATAGGCTGAAAATGTTTTTTCGGCAGCATTGAGAATCTGTTGTGTATTATTCCGACGAGGAACACCCGGATCGCGCAAAACGGGCACTTTTTTTATCATGATGGTCTTAGCCGCACTGTGATGGTTTTCTGCTTTATTCTCTTAACACTAATTGAGAATAATGTGCAAAAACATGCATTCCTGTGTGAATATCTTACTTATTTTGTAATTGAATGGCCTCACTTAAATCCTGCGCTGCTTTTACCACTGCCGGGACAACATTCTCGTCTACCGCATCTAATGACAAACGGGCCGCATGCATACCAACATTCAAGGCTGCGATGACCTTTCCTGTAGAATCATAGACCGGGGCTGCAACAGACCTTAACCCTAATTCCAGTTCTTGATCTAAAATACAGAACCCCTGCTTTCTAATGCTATCGAAAGCACCATTTAACTGGCTTTTATCTCCTATTGTATGGACTGTTCGCATCGTCAACTGATCAGGAATATGTTGCTTGCGTTCTTCTTCGGGCAAGGACGCAAGCAGCACACGGCCCATAGAGGTGCACCAAGCAGGAAGCCGCGCCCCCACCGATAGATCTACTGAAAGAATACGGTTCGCTTCTGCCCGCCCAATATAGAGAATGTCCTTTCCATCAAGTACGGCCAGCGACGCGCTTTCATCCAAAACTTTACTCAAGCTTTCAAGGATGGGCTGAGCCAACCGTGGCAACGGCATATCTTTTACCCGCGCTGATAAACTCAACACCTTTGTTGTTGGGATAAACAGACGCCCTGTCTGAAAGAGATAACCTGTCGAAACCAAGGTTATGAGAGACCGTCTTACCGCAGCGCGCGGTAAGGCTACAAAATTTGCAACTTCTGACAACGTCAAGCCTTCAGGTCTTCCTGCGCACACACGCAATACGTCCAGCCCTCTGGCCAAAGCCGTCACAAAATCTCGGCTTTCCGCACTTTCTTCAGTCGATTCAATGGCCATGATTGTTTTGATAGCTCCTTATAACTGAATGGAAGCTGATGCCCGGTTAACGGAGCAAGAGGGTTTGCTAGTCACATCACAGCGAGGACTTTTTTTCTGCCTTGCTATCTCACGTAGGAAAATGCTCCATAATGTTCGCTATACGATTTTTTGTTCGTATAGCGAACATTATGGAGCAAGGCAATGATTAATAAGCAGGTTCGTAGCGTAGCAGACGCTCTTGAGGGGATACGTGACGGCTCTGTGGTGATGATTGGCGGCTTCGGTTCGGTTGGCCAACCGGATGCAATCATTGAAGGCTTGATTGAACAGGGAGCACGAAATCTCACACTGATTGCCAATAATGCAGGCAGCGGCCATGTCGGGCTGGCAAAACTTCTCAATGCCGGACGCGTAAGCCGCATTATCTGCTCTTATCCCCGGTCATCTGGCTCAGTTGTGTTTGAAGCTCTTTTCCAGGCCGGAAAACTGGACCTGGAAATTGTACCCCAAGGTACTCTGGCCGAGCGGATCCGGGCTGCGGGTGCCGGGATTCCCGCTTTTTATACGCCGACCACAGTTGGAACCATTCTGGCCAAAGGCAAAGAGCATCGGGAGTTTAATGGACGCACTTATGTCCTTGAAGAAGCTCTGCCAGCAGATGTTGCCTTAGTCGAAGCTTGGACAGCTGATCAGTTTGGCAACTGCGTTTACCGCGAAAGTGGTCGCAATTTTAACGCCATCATGGCGACAGCAGCCAAACTCACCATCGTGCAGGCCTGCAATATGACGGAAGCTGGCACTCTGGATCCGGAAGCAATTGTTACGCCTGGTTTATTTGTTCAGCGGATCGTTCACGTCCCTGAACGCACCCTACTGACCGATAGCAGCGCATCTGCTGAAACAAGGAAACAAGCAGCATGAGCCCTGACTCTTTCACCCCTCTTTCCCGCCGAGCCATGGCGAAGCGCATAGCAGAAGACATTCAGGACGGATGGTATGTTAACCTTGGTATAGGCATACCCACTCTTGTTGCCGATGCGCTGCCGGACAGCAAAGATATTTTCCTCCACAGTGAAAACGGTATTCTTGGTTTTGGCCCTGCGCCGGACCCGGACCATGTTGACCCCTGGTTAATCAATGCAGGAAAACAGCATGTAACATTGCGGCCCGGAGCCAGCTTTTTCCATCATGCCGACAGTTTTGCCATGATTCGCGGTGGCCATCTCGACCTCTGCATTCTCGGTGCCTTTGAGGTTTCATCTGATGGTGACATCGCAAACTGGTCAACATCTGCACAGGATATGGCTCCTGCCGTAGGCGGGGCAATGGACCTAGCCGTCGGTGCCAAACGGGTCTGGGTGGCAACAGAACATACCACCCGCGAGGGTGCCCCCAAACTTGTAGAACAATGTCATTATCCGCTCACCGCGCCAGGGGTTGTCAGTCGCATTTACACCAACCTTGCGGTTATTGATGTTGAAAACGGTCATTTTGTTGTTCGTGACATGGTTTCCGGCCTGACGCCGGAAGGACTACAGAAACTCACAGGCGCAAAATTATATTTCAGGGAAAACGTCAATGCGTGACGCTTATATCTGTGATTACACACGCACGCCCATTGGCCGTTACGCTGGTGCGCTTAGTTCCATCCGTGCGGATGATCTGGCGACAATTCCCTTAAAGACACTAAAGGAGAGAAATACCTCGGTAGATTGGGACCAAATTGATGATTGCATCATGGGATGCGCCAATCAGGCTGGCGAAGATAACCGTAATATTGCACGAATGGCCGTTCTTTTAGCGGGTTTCCCATTATCTACACCGGGAACCACAATCAATCGTCTGTGTGGTTCTGGTCTGGATGCCGTCGGTCAGGCCGCACGATCAATCCGTTGCGGCGAGGCAGATCTAATGCTGGCGGGCGGTGTTGAAAGCATGAGCCGTGCGCCGTTTGTATTAGGTAAGACAACAGACGCTTTTGCTCGTGAAGCAACCCTACAAGACACGACAATAGGATGGCGTTTTATAAACCCGGTCATGCGTGAGACCTTTGGGGTGGAAACAATGCCTGAAACAGCAGAAAATGTTTCTGATATGTTTAATATTTCAAGACAAGATCAGGATATTTTCTCCTATCGCTCACAACAAAAAACAGCGAAAGCAAAAGAAACAGGTTATTTCAATCGTGAGATCACGCCGGTTTCTGTCAAAACACGAAAATTGGAAACGACAGTCACAGAAGATGAACATCCGCGACCAGAAACCACTCTTGATGGATTAGCAAAGCTAAAAACCCCTTTCCGTGCGGGAGGGACAGTAACAGCCGGAAACGCATCTGGCGTGAACGACGGTGCCGCCGCTTTATTATTGGCAAGCGAAGATGGTGCCAAACGGCACTCCCTAACCCCTATCGGGCGCGTTGTCAGTATGGCCTGCGCGGGTGTTGCCCCCGGCATTATGGGAATTGGTCCCGTTCCAGCCGTACACAAACTCCTCGCCCGCACAGGCCTAACTCTCGATGATATAGACTTGATCGAACTTAACGAGGCCTTTGCCAGTCAGTCTCTGGCTGTCCTCCGCCAACTTGGATTGGAAGATGATTGTGAACGCGTCAACCCGCATGGAGGAGCAATCGCGTTAGGTCACCCTCTTGGTATGTCTGGCGCACGATTGGCCTTAACTGCACTGAATGGGCTAGAGGCCAGAGGAGGCCGACGCGCGCTTGTGACTATGTGTATTGGCGTGGGTCAGGGTATAGCAGCCATTATCGAGCGTGTGTAATCCTCTGATTATTTTTAATCATACCCTTTCTTTATTTTTCCTCACCAAATCCAGAAATCAACAATCAGGTGCCACAAGAAGGGAAAATCCCCATGCGTCCTGCCGTTATCGCCGTAGCCATAACAGGCTCTGTACCGAGAAAGTCTGATAATCCAGCACTTCCAGTAACACCGTCCGAGCAAATTGAGTCGACCCACGAAGCATTTGAAGCTGGCGCGTCACTCGTGCATATTCATGTCAGGAATCCTGACGAAACACCGTCTTCGGACCCCGATCTTTTTCAGGCTGTGCAGGAAGGGGTCACTCAGTATTGCCCCGGCATGATTATCCAATTTTCCACTGGAGGTCGTGGCAGAGATGCGAACGCGCGCGGCAGTTCCTTACCCTTAAGACCAGATATGGCATCCCTTTCAACAGGGTCAGTCAATTTTCCTACTATTGTGTATGAAAATAGTGCTTCTCTGGTAAACACGCTTGCATCCTCAATGCGCGATCATGATATCGCACCTGAAATCGAAATTTTTGACCTTTCTCATTTGCATGGAGCGCGGCGTTTGATTGAGGAAGGTTTAATAAATGACCACCCGCATGTTCAATTTGTACTGGGGGTGAAAAATGCGATGCCAGCAGAAGAGCATTTACTGGATGTTCTTCTGGCAGAAAAACAGCGTATTCTGCCGCATGCAACATGGACCGCCGCCGGGATCGGTAAGTTCCAGCTACCCGTCATGAACTGGGCACTTGCGCGAGGCGCAGATGCTGTGCGGACGGGGATGGAAGACAATATTCGGATAAATACAAATCAACTGGCCTCCGGCAACGCCGAATTGGTGCGAATAGCAGCAGAAACGCTGGCCTCCCACGGCAGACGCCCAGCGACCCCGGCTGAAGCACGTCAAATCTTGCAGCTTCGGAAAAGCGCCTGATCATCCTATTTCCAACGCTTGTGCCATAGACAACGGTCGGGCACTTCGCTCTCGAGTGAGCCACCATGCAAAAAAAAATCGATGCCTCTCTCTCCCAAAACTCCCTCCAGCGTTCTCTGGTCAATTTTTGTGTGATCTTTTTTGATCGTTATATGCCAGATCCCTTTGTTATCGCACTCCTGCTGACGTTTGTGACAGCATTGCTCGCAATGGGGCTAGCACCACATGGCACACCGACTGATATTCTAAATGCTTGGTACACTGGCGCTTTCAAAATTGTGGCCTTTGCCTTTCAGATGATGCTGATACTGGTTACAGGGCATGCTGTCGCAGGGGCCAAACCTGTCAGGAAGGCATTAAGCCGTCTTGTAAGATGGGTTAGTACACCTCGCCAGGCTGTTATCATGATGTTTGCTCTTGTCGTCCCCGCGACGTGGCTGAACTGGGGCTTGGGTCTTGTCGTTGGGGCTTTTGTTGCCAGAGAAATTGCGCGGCAGATAAAGGTTGATTATGGCTGGTTGGTTGCCTGCGGTTATACAGCATGGTGGTTATGCAACTCCGGCCTGTCCAGCTCCATCGCCCTTTCTCAAGCGACCCACGGAAATCCCATGAACATTGTGGAGCAGCTAACAGGACAGATCGTGCCTCTTAGAGAGTCTCTTTTTTCTGGCTTTACTCTCATTCCTACAGTTCTGACTGTCGTTACGTCTGCAGTGGTTTTTCCGTATTTCTGTCCGCCGGCATCTCAATCCGTTTATTTAGAAGCTGCCCCCTCTCCCACCAATGAAGAACAGGATACCCTTCCCTCCAAATGGTCTCCTCGTACCATAGTTGAATATTCACCAGTTCTTTCTTTTAGCATCGCCTTTTTTGCTTTGGGTGCGCTTATTCTTCACTGGTATGATCATGGCTTTGGTTTTGATATTGATAGTCTTATTCTTAGCTTTCTTATTGTAGGTCTTCTGCTTCAGAAGCGCCCGATAGCGTACGTAAACGCTGTAAAAGAAGCTATTGCACAAACTGGTCCCATTTTGCTTCAGTTTCCCTTCTATGGTGGAATTATGGGGATAATGACCGCGACTGGTCTAGCTGGGGTTATCTCTGTCTTTTTTGTGCATATTGCTTCCGCACAGACCCTTCCCTTCTGGAGCTTTATCAGTTCTCTTATTATTACGTTTCTTGTTCCCAGTGCAGGTGGTCACTGGGCAGTGCAAGGCCCCTTCGTTGTTCCTGCGGCGCTAAGTCTGCATGCGTCAATTCCGCATGTGATCATGGGCGTAGCCATAGCGGAAAACGTCGCGAATATGCTTCAGCCTTTCTGGGCTGTTCCTATCGTAGCTATTGCTGGAATTGGTATTCAACGTGTCATGGCTTTTACATCCATTACATTTATTATCTCTCTTATAATTTGTTCAATCTCAGTATTTTTTCTAGGGTAATCATTACAAAAACTAATGCGCGTGTAAAAGATATTTCACAACTCTCTACAGGCGAAGTTATCTGGACGCCTGTAGAGGCTATGGTAAGCCATTCCCCATACAGACAGTGTTTGATAAATATTTATCCAAGATTACCAGTCCATCTATTGTAGTGTTTTTTATGGGGATGCCGTAGACCCGTTGTCTCTACCAGAACGGTTTGGGCCAACCGATCCAGGAACATCAATCCATCCAGCCAATATCCAAGATCGCTCTGATTACCGATATGCCCCTTACGACCAGCATCAACAAAAGAAGCATTCCAATGCCGGGCCAACATGCGGGCACGGGTGACACTCAGCCAGGGATCGTTACGACTACCAACAACTAACGCCGGAAACGGTAGCGGTGAAAGTGCCACCGGACTGAACGCAGCAACACGGGAGAGATCGTGTTCGGGCCCGTTCTCGACATCGGCTGGTGCAACCAGCAGCGCACCGACAACCGTATCCGGTAACAGTCCCTGTTCAACGGCATGCGCGATCAGAAGGCACCCCAGGCTATGCCCGATAAGCAAAACCGGTTTTCTGCTTTTTTTCACCGTAGAAACCAGAGTTAAAATCCAGCTTTTATAGTGAGGCTTTGACCAGATTTCCTGATTGGCCCTTGAGAATGAAATATCGCCCGCATGAAAAAGAGTCTGCCAGCGGGACTGCCAATGATGCCGGGCAGAACCGTCCAGACCCGGCACAATAACAAGTTCAAACGCTGCAAGAGACGTAGAAAGGTGCCGGACTATATCAGCAGGCGCGTCATCATCACGCTCGATATTAGTCTGTAGAGAGGATGCTCTTTTCTTCGCTAAGTTCTGTCTCAAAAATGCGGGCTGCGACACAACTGTCTTTTTGTCTGCCGAATGCATGGTTCTTGCATATTTTGCTTCAGACGTCCGCTTAATGACACCGTGTCGCACCCTGACAATCCTCTTCTTTGACCAGTCTGTCTCTGCTTGTTTTATGAAAGTTTCACTAACCGCAGATAGGGTTTGAGAGCCTTCCACCCTTGAGGAAAAAGCGTTTTCGCCTGCTCATCACTGATTGAGGGAGCAATGATCACGTCCTGCCCAGGCAGCCAGTTCGCGGGCGTTGTCACCTTCTGTTGGTCTGTCAGTTGAAGACTATCAAGCACACGGAGGATTTCATCGAAGTTCCGTCCGGCTGAAGGGGGATAGGTCAGTGTCAGTCTGACTTTCTTGTTGGGGTCAATAATGAAAACACTTCTTACCGTCACCTTGGGATCTGTGTCCGGATGGATCATGCCATACAGGGTGGACACTTTTTTATCTGCATCCGCGAGGATGGGGAAATTCACAACACCGCCCTGCGTTTCAGCAATATCTGCCTCCCAGGCCGCATGATCTTTCAGCCCGTCAACAGACAGGCCCAGTACCTTGGTCTTCCGTTTAGCCCACTCGGGCGCAAGACGGGCGACCACACCCAGTTCCGTTGTGCAGACTGGGGTAAAATCTTTTGGATGGCTGAACAGGATGCCCCAAGCAGTCCCGAGCCATGAATGAAAATGGATTTGTCCCTGGGTGCTGTCCTGCACGAAATCAGGCGCAGTCTGGCCAAGCTGGAGTGTCATAAGTTCACCTCAGAATCACACAATAAAATCAGATATAAAAATAAGCACATATTTTTATCGTTGTAAAAATTATAATTCATCATATTTTAGTGGAACAGTGTTACCGAGCAATTGAACGCACAGAGAACGAGGAATCCCACCTCATGGAGAAAACAATGTCGCTCAGGAAAGCGCTTTGGCCTGCTTTAGCCACAGGTGGGCTTTTTGCCATTATAGGGACAGCTTTTCTGCCTGCGCACGAAACGCGAGCCGTGCTTTTTGCTCTTTCTGACGCTACCGCCTGCTTGTTCCAATACGACCTGACACCGCACCTGCTGCAACTGGCATCACGGTGAAAACAGATCAGACCGTAAAGACTAGAGGGCTATTATCTTTCGTGATCTAATGAAAATATGCACACAGCAAGTCAATACAAATAAAAAAATCAAAATACTATACGCATATCAACATCTTTATTGACCGGATAAAGCAAAAGGTAAAAATGAGTCAATAATGATTTTCGCCATTTCCTCTGCTTCCAAACCGTAATCTGCATTCTTTGTAAGAAGAGACTTCACGATACTTCCGTCAACAATAGTCATCAGCATTGATGAAAGGATATCGCATTTCTCACACTGATTATCCTCACATAATTCTGTCAGGAACAAGATCATTGCGGTTTTATGGGCGTTAAATATGCGGGTAATTTCCGGGGAATCATCTCCAAATTCGATAGCGGCTTTCATAATCAGGCAGCCGAAATAATCTTTGCGCGAAAACCAGTCGAACAAGGCTGAAAAAACCAGTAATATCCGCCCATACTGCGCATCGGGCTCCCCGCTTCTTACATATGAGAAAAGCCACTCCCTCCACTGTTCAGCCTCGACTTCAACCGCAGCGGCTACCAAGCCCTCCTTGGTTGAAAAGCGATTATAGAGCGTCATTTTAGAGACGCCTGCGCGTGATATTATTTTCTCGACCCCGGTATTTTTAATTCCATTCCGACAGAACAGCCAGATGGCAGCCGTTATCAAAGCCTCCCCCGCATCCTGATTTGGAACAGAAACGTCTGTCTCCGGCGCATAGGTCGGCAGAAGGGAGGGAATGGCGTCAATCATGATGTTTGCTTACCACGCAATTTCGATGTTGACGACATAGACTGACCGGTATACCCATAAATAACGATTTCTAATGATAATACTATTTATTATCGTTGTTTGTGGAGCGTGAAATGCCTGAAACATCAACTGTTACCACTTATCTTCGACCGATTAACCGTGAAGGCCTTCTGGAATTTGCGGAAAAAGGCAAAGCAAACCCTGAGGGATTTGGCACGAATAAAGTGCATACTGTCACTGAAGGACAGTACCGCACACTAAGCTATGTAGGTGACCACGCGCCGGTAGTAGTTGATGAACCGCTGCACCTTTTTGGTCAGAATACAGCCCCAGCCCCTGGGGAAATCGTGCTTTCTGCCCTTGGCGGATGTCTGGCTGTGGGCATTACGGCCGTTGCGACCTATCGGCAGGTAAAATTGAGCAAGCTTGAACTTTGGCTCGAGGGCGATATTGGGAATGCCGCTGCCTGGGGCGCTGGTGGCGCGGAACGCAAACCCGAAGAAATGGGATTTAAGCAGGTTCGGGTTCGCGTGAATGTAGAAGGCGATGCTCCTCGTGATGTTCTGGATGAGATTGTTGCACACGCCAATACATTCTCGCCTGTTGCAAACACGCTTCGCAATCCCGTCCCGTTGACCGTCAGTTTGGCGGACTAAGTCTTATGACCCAGCACATATCCACCCCATTAGCAGACCTGACACCTACAGCCCCGCATAGCGTCGGCCATAAAGGGAGAGATCATGTGCTGGAAAAAATTGAGCAGATTGCCGCCAACCAGTTAGCAGATCTTGTCGTTAAAATTGACCTAGAGGGATATTATCCGCTTGATATCTTGAAAGGTCTGGCAGACGCAGGGATTTTTTCGCCTTTTTCGGATAAGGAAAATCCCGATCTGGTGCAGGCTATCAAGGGGCTAGCCGCCGTATCACGCGTCTGCGGTTCAACTGGTTTTCTTGTATGGTGCCACATGGCCTGTGCATTATACCTCGCCGCAGCACCTGCTGCGGCTTTACATGATGCCCTGCTGACCCAGCACCTTAACGCTGAACAGTTTGGTGGTACGGCTTTATCCAACCCCATAAAAGCGCTGGCAGGGATTGAAAAAATTGCCTTGCATGCGACGCGCACGGCAGGCGGATACAATGTCAATGGCACGCTCCCCTGGGTCAGTCATATTGCCCCAGGTCACTACTGTGGCGCTGTTGCAAGCCTTGATGGAAGCAGTGCGGAAAAAGTTCTTTTCCTGCTTCGGTTTGACAAGCCGGATATGCTTTTCAAATGCCCTCATTTCTCCGGCATGGAAGGAACCAGTACTTGGGGCATTCGGCTGGAAAATCATTTCATCCCAAATCAGGATGTTATCGCGGCTCCCGCCGGAGACTTACTGCAACGCATCAGAATCCCGTTTCTGCTTCTGCAATGCGGTCTAGCTGTAGGTATTATTCAGGGCGCGATTGATAGTATGCGTGCGGTTGAAGGGCCACTTGGACACGTGAACCAATATCTGGAAGACCGCCCTGATACTGTTCAATCTGAACTGGACAATCTGCTCAATCGCGTGCTTACCCTTACCCAGAAGCCCCAGGCTTCAGACACAGATTATCTCTTAAATGTTCTTGATGCACGGGAACAGGGATCTGAACTTGCATTGCGCGCAGCACAATCTGCTTTACTACATCAGGGCGCGCGCGGGTACATCAGCAGTGCAGCACCACAAAGAAGAATGCGAGAAGCCCAGTTCGTCGCTATTGTAACCCCTGCCATCAAACATCTCCGCTCAGAAATGGCTCAACTCTCTCGAGAGAAACTGCCATTATGACTTCCCCGTCTACAACGCACCCAGAAAAGCCTTCTGTCGCAACCTATATCTGCACCGTTTGCGGCTGGATTTATGATGAGGCAAAGGGAGCCCCGGATAGTGGCATAGCACCCGGCACGCGTTTTGAAGATATTCCTGATGACTGGTATTGCCCATTATGTGGCGTCACAAAAGCTGATTTTGAACTCTATATCCCCAGCCCCGCTCCAGCATATCAACCAAAAGTAGCACCCGCTATCACGCGCCAGAAAACGGACACCATCGTTATTCTCGGGGCAGGCACAGCAGGATGGGCTGTCGCACGAAAATTACGTGAACTCGACGCGTCTGTGCCAATTACACTCGTCACTGCCTGTTCTGGCGATGTTTATATAAAGCCTGAACTCTCAGTGGCCCTGACACGCAACTTGACGCATGAAACACTCTGCAAAGAGACAGGCCAGCAAGCAGCAGCACGCCTGAACATTCGTCTGCTTGCACAAACAGCAGCGGTTGGTTTGGATGCTGCCGCACGCCGCTTGCGTACAACACGTGGAACACTGAGCTACAAAAATCTCGTGATCGCTCAGGGTGCCAAACCCATTACGTTACCTTCCCTTCCTACGTCTTTAGTCTGGCAAATTAATACCCTTAACACATGGCTGAAATTGCGTGATCATATTGGCTCTCAGCCTCGCCGTATTACCGTGGTAGGAGCAGGCTTAGTCGGATGTGAACTGGCTGAGGACGCCGCGACAGCTGGACATGCGGTCACACTCATAACTCAAGGCCCGTTTCCCCTTGACACTCTGGTCCCAGCCCACGCTGGCACTTTACTAGAACAACGGCTGCGCCAGTGCGGTATTACCGTCATCACCAAAACAACAGTTGCGGCTGTCAGTCCCCATGCCCACGGAAAGACTATCACTCTTTCATCCGGACAGTCGTTTGAGAGCGATATCATTATATCCGCAGTTGGTCTGGAAACGGATCTTCGGTTAGCACACATGGCAAACCTTCTGACAGACCAAGGAATTATTGTTGATGAAGTGACACTTCAGACAAGTAATCCGTCAATTTATGCTTTGGGAGACTGCATCAGTCTAAATGGAGAAACCTGCCGTTATATCGCACCAATTGCAGCCCAAGCTGATACCATTGCGCACACGCTCCTTAACCTTCCGCGCAAGCAGCATAAACATACATATCCAACTATTCGCCTTAAAAGCCAGATTATGCCTCTGGAATTACGAGGAAAACCTGACCCTGAACGAGCATGGGAGGTTATCGAATCGTCCCCTTCCCACCTGCTTATGCAGCAGAAACAAGGCCACACTATTACGGCCACATTGAAAGCCTGACTGCATGAAAAATCTTTCAAACATCTTTCGCAGACCACAGTTGGCCTGCCCTGAAACAGTTCCTGTGCTCCCTTGCCCTTGCGGTGATTTGCATGGGTTTACTCGCCGCGGGTTCATGGCAAGTACGCTTGGTGCTGCCTTGTCCGGCATAGCAACGCAATCCCATGCTGCAGTGCCGTATCCGGTTGAAAAAAAAGCGTTGAAAATTGGCTTCGTCCCAATCAGTTGTGCTGCTCCTTTGATTATGGCGCAAGCAAAAGGGTACTTTCAGGATGAGGGCATTACCGTTGAACTCAGAAAAACCCCGGGCTGGGCCCTTATACGCGACAATCTCCTAAACGGTAGTTTTGACGCATCCCATCTGCTTTCCCCCATGCCACTGGCTCTTTCAGCCGGTGCGGGGCATACCCCGCATCCCGTTCGTGCAGTCACCATGCAAAACATTAACGGGCAAGCGATTACACTGGCATTGAAGCATAGAGAGCGCCGCGATCCACGAGACTGGAAGGGTATGACTTTTGCCATCCCTTTCGAGTTTTCCATGCATAATCTTATGCTCCGAGCTTATCTGGCGCATTACGGCTTAGACCCTGATCATGACGTGACACTACGCGTCACTGCCCCACCCGAAATGGTCGCTAATCTCCGTGCAGGAAATATTGATGGCTTTTTGGGGCCAGAACCATTCAATCAGCGTGCAGTGATAAACGAAATTGGTTTTCTACATATTCTAACAGCTGAAATATGGGATGGTCACCCATGTTGTGCGTTGGGCATGACAGAGGAATTCATTGCAGAAAACCCAAACACGTATGCAGCGGTCCAGCGCGCCATGATACGTGCCGCTGCTTTCATGCATAAAATGGAAAATCGTTTGGAAGCTGCTCAGATTCTCTCTAAACCCGAATATCTAAATCACTCAGAACTAGTCATCCGGCAAGGACTGACCGGACATTATGCCGATGGTCTGGGAAACGTTAAAAATAACCTGCATCGCGCCGAATTCAGCCCCTTTCCTTACTATTCCTCCGGGGTTTGGATGATGGAACAAATGCAACGCTGGGGCTACATTCCTCGGTCAGTTGATAGTAGAAACATCGTTGAGCAAGTTTTTCTTCTGCCTGATGTCCGCCGTCAAGCGACGGCGCTTGCGTTAGCTGACCTCCCCTCTCCTGAAAATACGAATTATCCTGGCTTTCAGGTTTTAGGAGTGCCTTTCACGGCCTCGACGTACCCATCCACACAAGGCACCAAGCCATGATGAGTAGAGCGGATCACCTCAAGGGGGTTGTGCTCAGCCTCATCCTTGCTTTGATTTTGCTATTCTCTTGGCAATATCTTACAGAGTCAAATAGCATTCAGTCGCACGACATCTCTGCTGAAAACAGAGAATACGAGATCTTGATGGGCCATACGCAGGCTACCCAACAGCCTGATCATAACTTCCCGTCTCCGCGGCAATTTGCCTTAGAGGCATGGCAAGAACTGAAAGCCCCCTTTCATAACACTAGCACAAATGATCGTGGGATTGGTTGGCAATTAGGCGCTTCGCTATACCGTGTTATTATTGGTTATGGGCTTGCAGTTCTTGTCGCTGTTCCTTTAGGCCTCCTATTGGGGCAACAGCCTATTCTGCGGGCCGCCTTAAATCCATTTATTCAGATTTTGCGACCAATTTCGCCACTAGCGTGGATGCCAATTGCACTCTACACCATTAAAAATGCGGAAGAGTGTGGGATCTTTGTTATTTTTATCTGTTCTGTTTGGCCAATATTACTTAACACGTCTTTTGGCGTCAGCAGATTACGGAAAGAATGGCTAGACGTTGCTAAAACATTGGAACTGGGATGGGCCAGACGCCTCTGGCTTATCATTCTTCCCGCATCTGCACCGACCATTGTCACTGGGATGCGTGTCGGCTTGGGTATCGCATGGCTTGCTATCATAGCGGCAGAAATGTTGGTTGGAAGCTCTGGTATCGGTTATTTTGTCTGGAACCAATGGAATAATCTTTCCATTTCTAATGTGATACTGGCTGTTTTGCTTATTGGGATTACTGGAATGATCCTGGACACAACCTTTGCAGCTCTGCAACGGAGAGTTAGTTATGCAGAATAGAATAAACCAGCCTCTTCCCTTGGTCACAGTTAATCAACTAGAGAAGCAATACACAAAAAATAACCCGTCTGTTTTTTCTGATATTTCTTTCAGCATTGTTCGTGGCGAATTTGTTTGCATGATCGGCCATTCTGGATGCGGAAAAAGCACAATTCTGAACATTCTGGCAGGTCTTGAAGTGGCCACTTCAGGACAGGTTTCAATAAACGGTCATGCAATCAAAGGTCCGGGACTAGACCGAGGTGTTGTTTTTCAAGGACACGCCCTTATGCCGTGGCTAACTGTTGAACAAAATGTTGCCATGGCTATCCGTGCGCGGCACCCTGCTATGCCACGTGAGGATGTTCAGAAAAAAACAGAACATTATCTGGAATTGGTTAATTTGACAGGAGCCATCCATAAACGCCCAGCAGAACTATCCGGTGGTATGCGGCAGCGTGTGGGCATCGCGCGTGCTTTTTCGACAACGCCAGAACTGCTTTTGATGGATGAACCTTTTGGTGCCCTTGATGCCCTGACACGTGGCGTCATTCAGGACGAGCTTTTGAACATTTGCACCCAGACAAGCCAAACAGTCTTCATGATTACCCATGATATCGATGAAGCTATCCTGCTGGCTGATCGTCTTGTTCTTATGAGCACAGGACCAAACGCACACATAGCAGAAATTGTGGAGAACCCTCTTCCAAAGAATAGATCACGGACAGAAATCCATCATCAGGAAGGCTATTCAGACCTTCGCAAACACATTATGGATTTTCTTGTGAAACCCAACAAGTAATTACAAAAATTAAAAATTTGAAAAATAATTCTATTACAAAATGTTTTGTATTTTTTGTAATAATGAATAATATTTACTCACTCTCCCACCTAAGCAACACTTTAGTGATTACAATTAGGAGAAGATTGTCTGTACTCCCGCAAAATATTGCGATTGCTCAGAGCATCAGACAAAAAGACTGGGGACACGTTAATTGTGGGAAGAACAACGTGATAGGTATGATTTGTAACTGGCTGACAATAGCCTTTCTAACCACTATGCTCGCTGGCTGTGCGCACCAGTCTCAACATCGGTCTAATGCTACGCCTGCCTGTATGAACTACCATTCCTTGATGACTGCCCCCATGCCTCCAGACGCCATACAGAGGCTACGGAAGCAGTGTGAAGATTCCATGTAGACAAGTCATACTGCACCAGTCGACAATAAACTATGTATCGGGCAAGCTTTACACAATACCAACGCTACCTGAAATCCATAGGCGTCAAAGTGCTTTCCATGAGTGAGATTTGAAAATGTCATTGTTTCACGGTCTTTCTGCCTTTCCCATTACTCCGGCTGATGAACATGGCATTGTTAATACCGATGACGTTATGATGCTGGCCGAGCATCTTTCTGCTCATAACGTAGACTCTATCGGGCTGCTTGGCAGCACAGGGGTTTATGCTTATCTCACGCGGACGGAAAGAAAACGGGCTGTCCGTGCGGCGATACAAGCCGTGGGAGGAAAAACACCTCTTATTGTCGGGATAGGTTCATTACGCACAGATGATGCTCAAAATCTTGCGCGTGACGCGGCTGCAGAAGGTGCTGACGGCCTACTTCTGGCTCCAGTCTCCTACGCCCCGCTGACACAGGAGGAAGCGTTTCAGCATTATAAAGCTGTTGCAGAAGTAACGGATCTTCCTCTTTGTATTTATAATAATCCCAGCACTACGCATTTCACTTTCAGCCAAGAGCTGTTGGGACGTCTGGCAGACCTACCGACTGTTCAGGCTGTGAAGATGCCGCCTCCAAAAGAAGGAGACGTAGCAGCAGAACTAAAGCAAATGCGTCAAAGTCCAGTTGGTAAAATTGCGATTGGTTATAGTGGGGACTGGATTGCTGCAGAAGCTCTTTTCGCACGATGCGATGGCTGGTTCAGCGTCCTTGGCGGCTTTTTACCGAAGATTGCTCGTGCATTAGTGGATGCTGTAGCCGTAGAAGACCCCACCACCGTCGAGCAGCACCAACAGAATCTTTTGCCTTTATGGGAACTGTTTCGAGAATTTGGCAGCCTTCGCGTAGCTTACGCTGCAGCTAATCACCTCAAGCTATCAAATGCCCTGCCTCCTCGCCCAATTTTACCTTTGGCTGAATGCGATCAAAACCGTGTGGTTGCAGCGTTGGCATTACTCGACCAATAAAATTTGGTTCCCATTTGATTGTTTTTGTTTAAGATTTTTAATTCGCTATATTCTTAATGTTCTCTTGTAAATTCTTTAGGAACTTACTGCCATGAATCGCCTGCTTGTAACTGAAAAAATCATCTCAACAAAAGTCTTAAAAGGATTAAATTGGGCAGATATCGCCAAGAAGGTTGGTTCAAGCAAAGAGTGGGTTACAGCCGCCTGCCTTGGGCAGATGACGTTCAATGAAAGTCAGGCCGCGATAGTAAAAGAGATTTTTGATCTTACAGACGAAGAAGTAAAATGGTTGCAAGTTGTTCCATCCAAAGGAACTTTGCCAACCGCCATTCCGACAGACCCCGTTCTTTATCGGTTTTATGAAATGTTGAACGTTTATGGAAGCACACTCAAGGCACTGATCCATGAAGAATTTGGCGACGGTATTATGAGCGCTATAGACTTTAATATGGATATCCAGAGAGAAGAAAATAACGCTGGAGATCGTGTAAAAATTGTTCTTAGCGGAAAATTTTTACCATACAAGCAATTTTAAGATAAAAATCAATAAGACAGATGCTCACAGACACCATAGAGCATCTGTCACAAAAAGCGGATAAAATAACCTCCTACGAAGCAATAATTATAGCCTTCATAAAATATCTTTCGAACACAGACCCAAAATATTGTTGTATCAACATTTTCTCATTTGATAGCTTGTATAATTTCAAGCAAGCCAATTAATCTTACAAAAGAAATTTTCGCACCGTTATCGAATACTTACTCCCAACATGAAATAACATACATTCAGATCGTTTCACACGCATTTGTGTGTGAAGATACTGCTATGTGAGCTTGCATGTCCTAATATGGCACAAGATACGTCTTTTGCGGCCCATCATTCCCCTTGCAAACCTGCCGCCATGCTTTTCATCATGGGCATCACTAATAAATTGCCATGAGAAAAATTATGAAAGATCGTATACGGAATGAAAAATTTTCTGCACACATTACAAGTGCAGAAGATGCTGCTACCCTAATCCACCATAACGACGTTGTCGCAACGAGTGGCTTTACCGGTGCAGGATACCCCAAAGCTGTTCCAGAAGCTTTGGCTAAGCGGATCACTGCTGCCCATTCGGCGGGCAAAGAGTTCTCCATACGTCTTTTGACAGGAGCTTCAACAGGCCCACAGTTAGATGGAGCCTTAGCCCAAGCAAACGGCATTGCCTTCCGTGCGCCTTACAACGGCGACAGTACACTTCGCGCGCGTATAAATGACGGAAGCACTCGGAGGGTTCTAAAAACTCCATGGTTTTGAGTGCGTATCTGTGATTCCATACCTCCTGTGG
>JAEIHY010019788.1:0-28759 GCA_018904565.1 Drosophila tsacasi
GCTCTTCTGCTACTATTCTTCTTGAGTGAGTACTTAAAGCCATAACTCCGGCAACTAAAACTAATGTTATGATATTGTATAAGGCGCGGTCAGTGCAGAGGAGTTTATAACATGGAGACTACGGGATATTGCTGAGAAGTACAGGCACCAGTCCTTTGGAAACGGAGAATTCTCCGGTTGGGTTGAAAAAGTCTCCTACGTCGCTAGAAAACCCATGGGTAATAGAGCTGAGAAAGACAAAATACTTAATGACTTCCTAGCATACGACACACAACGTCAATATTTGGAAGACAGATTATCCGATCGCATGAACGAAATAGACAGCCTGCTTCCCAACAGAAAACTATCACAAATCTGTGTGACGGAATACCAAGCCCAAAAAAGTCGTCTCGGCAATGCCTATAAGTTTTCCAATTCAGAAAAGCAGAGAATTCTCGATAAAAACTCACCCTCATGCAATGAAAAAGATGAACCGGTGTGGGTCCCACCGCCGCCGCCGCCGCCACCTCCGCCCCCTCCACCCCCTCCACCCCCTCCATCCCCTTCACCACCCCCTCCACCTCCACCTCCACCTGAGACTACCCATATCTACCACCATAACAATTACAGATATTGGTATTGGTGGTGGTGGGGTTAATGCATTTAGCATTAAAAATCCAGTGCGAGGATCATTTGAATTATGTAAATCCTGCAGAATATTAAGCCAATTGTAACGAGAAAAGATTTAATAAAGGCTACGAAAAGGTTAAAGATTTTTTCTAATAATAATAATAATAATAATAATAATGTGATATTTATATTAAGATTAAGTGTACAAGACAACCACATGTAACTAATTAATTAACCTAATAACCGAGACTGATTGGTAAATTCCTTCGTTTTGCTTTCCGGTGGAACTATAATAAATTCCACATCCGAAAGAGTTTACTTTCAGTTACAATGAGCTCTGGCACCAAAATGAATGCTCTTCTGCTACTATTCTTCGCGAGTGAGTACTTGAAGCCATAATACTGGCAACTAAAATTAATTCTATTATATTTTATAAGCTGCGGTCAGTGCAGAACAGTTTATATCAATGAGACTACATGATATTGCTGAGAAGTACAGGCACCAATCCCTTGGAAACGCAGAATTCTCCAGTTGGATTGAAAAAGTCTTCTACGCCGCTAGGAAACCCATGGGAAATAGAGCTGAGAAAGACACAATACTTCAAGACTTTCTAGTATACGACACAAAACGTCAATATTTGGAAGACAAAATAACTGAGCGCATAAACGAAATCGAAAGCCTGCTTCCCAATAGAAAACTATCACAAATCTGTGTTACGGAATACCTAGCCCAAAAAAGTCGTCTCAACCAAGCCTTTAAGTTTTCCAATTCCGAAAAGCAGAGACTTGTAGATAAAAACTCTGGGACATGTACTGCACGGGATGAACCGAAGCATCCGCCGCCGCCACCTCCACCTCCACCTCCAGCTCCAGCTCCAGCTCCAGCTCCAGCTCCAACTCGAGCTCCAGCTACAACTACTACAGAAGACGACGACGAAGACGATTACGACTATTGGTATGGGTGGTGGTGGGGTTAATGCATTTATTTGAATTCTGTAGACCCGCCAGTATATTAAGCGGGGAGAGTAACGAGAAAGAATTGAATAAAGGTTTCAAACGTGTCAGCAATAAAATAAAATGCGTATTTATAATCTATATTGATATTAATTTACTTTAAAAATGTACAAGGTAACCGAATGTAACTAATTAGTTAACTAAGGTGAGCGAGTCTGATTGGTAAAAAGCTTATCAAATTCATTCGTTTAACTCTCTTATATAATTTTAATAAATACCACATTCGAATGGATTTAGTTTCAGTTGCAAAATATTATCACGGCAAAATGAAGGTCCTTCTCCTACTGTTATTTTTGAGTGAGTACATAAACCAATGATACTGGCAATCAATATTAATGATGACTCCATAGTCCCTGGCTCGCAAGAAGAACCAGGAGTTAATGACAGACTAAACGATATTGTTCGTAAATACCAGGACAAAACCAAAGGTAACC
The DNA here is from genome assembly GCA_018904565.1 of Drosophila tsacasi. NCBI lineage: Eukaryota > Metazoa > Arthropoda > Insecta > Diptera > Drosophilidae > Drosophila > Drosophila tsacasi. The sequence goes on from JAEIHY010019788.1 coordinate 2,057, forward strand.
CTGAATTCATCGCATGGATTGAAAATGTAGACCGCATAAAGAACAGCGGTAGTCAAACGGTAATGGCTACTACACTTCGCGACTTCCTAGCATTCGATAAACAACGTATGCAGTTAGAAGAGGAAATACTTATCCGCATAGACGAACTCGACAGCTTATTTGCTGATAGAAGACTGTCAGAAGCCTGTGTTGACGTCTATCTAGAACAAAAAAAGGGTCTCATCAAATTTAAAAAAATGTCTAATAAGGAAAAGAAGGAAGCTTTAGAAAAGAACTCTAGCAAATGTACTTTGGTAGACACAACTACACAAAAGCCAATTCCAACAAAAACCACATTGATAACTGCAAGCACTGCTCCTGGACTAAATATGACTTTGAAGAATACAACCTCTGCTCCCGGGGAAAATATGACCTTGACAACTGCAACCACTGATCCCGGGGTAAATATGACGTTGATAAGTGCAAGCACCGAGCCTGAGGTAACTGTGATGTTGGCAGGTTTCAACACGGATCCCGGGAAAACTAGCACCGATCCGGGGGAAACGTATTCTGATGAAACCAGCACTGATCCAGGGGTAACCATGATTTGGGTAAGTAAAAGTACCGATCCTTGGACGAATTTCCCAACTGGAATCGATAGCCCATATGTACCAATTATTAACCATTGTTAAAGGGCTAAAATAAAAATGTAACTATTGAATTATACCAAGCAATATTACAGCTCTTGTGTACAATGTTTCATTGAAGGTAACTGAAAACCTTGTAAGCAAATGCGATTAATTAACAGTCAGTAACTAAAAACTGAACTTCTCCTTGGCCCACTTAACTTGGCTCACAAATGTTAAAGTCATCAAGTGGCAACGGGGTGTTGTCAGTTCGGGACAGGGGGAGGAGGACATCCATGTGGGTGACGTGGCTGCAAGGCAACCAGTGAGTAAGCGCATTAAAACTGCACAAGAGCAACAGCTGTTTTCCAGGAGCATGGGAATAATGTATCCAGGAACTTTCACCAGAGTGGAAAAATGGGTGGGTGAAACTCAACAGTGGTGGGGTGATTGGATGGTTAGGCGAACCGCAGCCACGTCATTTTTAGCTCTTAACTAAACAAGCGTCTCAAGATATTTGCCCCACGCACCTCAACCACAGTCCCCTAAGCAGATTACAGCCTTCGACAAACATTCAACCAGATTGAATGCAAGTTAGAGCGCTTTAATAGATGAAAGGGGGAAGTTTCCATTTTCCTAGAAAGGATACACAGCGCAAACGCAGCAGCAAGGTAGGTTGCTCAAACTAAGTTGAGGTAAACTACATAATTTTTTTTTTAAATATCTTTACAAAATATTCAAAAATAAATGAATTAAAATTTAAACTGTTTTAAAAAGGCATTTAAAAATCTTGCAATATTATTTTCTTGTGTAAAACTTACCTCAATATCGCCGCTGTCTGCATGTCTCAGAACGAATGCCGAAGGCACCACGCCCGGGATCTCCTGCTGCGGTATAAAGAGCAGCGAGTGATGGAAAATCGCATTCAGCAGTAGACTCATCACAACGACCGGTTTGTATTTGCCAAATTTGTCAACGAGGAAACCTTCAGAACCAAAAAAAAAAATAAGTAAGAATAGACTGAAGCTGTCGAAAATGTAAGCAAAATTGCAGTAAGTTTGGCAACTGCAGCCAAGTCTGTGCACATCGTGTAGACATCAACAAATAAGTTGTCTACATATTTGGCAGAGGATTTTGATTGGTAGCCTCACAGCTTGAATGCAGTTTGGTGTATTTTTTCTAGTTTGTTTCTTGTATTTTTTAAAGAGTTAAAAAGTTTAAGATGCCTTCAAAAAATATCATTCTAGCATCGAAATGTTATTCATTATTATTTCCTTAATTTAAATCAACTTTACTAATGTATTTTAAATCCTTTAATTTTTTTTTCAGTTTTCTACTATTGCAAATAGAATTCTCTTTTATTTCTCTCGTATCTTGAAGCCATTTCGATTTCATTGCGCTCCGGCACTTGAAGTTTTCAATATCCATTAAATGGGACTATCAACCATGATTATAAGGCAAGTTGGTTGATCGAAATTTTGATGTCGCAACTTTACGAGGGCGTTTTCACTTAGCTCACATTTTATATAGTACTATATATTTCTCTTTTTTTCCGAAGCTTTTATGTCTGCCAATTCGACCAGCTTTATGCACTTTTCACAGCCCCGTCGACCCCCCAATGGCCGGTCCCTCATCCTTTTGTGTCCGTGTGCATCTTTTCCAACATTTATTTGCAGCGCGAGTATCCATATAAAATGTTTAAAAACCTTCGCTGTCGCCGACATTCCATACCGAAAATGCATTTTAAAAATGCAAAAAGCAAATAATAAGAATGCATAAAAAACAGCGGCAAACAGCACAAAAGGAACAGGACCCGACCGCAGGATGGGGGCACTTCACATACAGGCAGTCAAAGGCGAGCAACAAGAACTTTGTTTAATTGTCATTTAAAACTGCAAGTGAATTAAATTATTCGCACTCGTCCGGAAAAGTGCTTGGCCCGAAAAAAATGAATGTAAATTGCACAGAGAGAGGCAGCGCAGAATGAAAATAAAATCAAATGTATTGAGTTTGGGTTATATTTATTTATGAGAGGACAGCCAAAACACCAATGGTTTTCATAAATAAATAAATATTTTCAATATTTTTCGAACTTTTTTCATATATTTAATCTTTACTAAAGGCGGAAACTGAAAATTATCTTTTAAATTAAATCTTTGAAGTAAGAAATACTTCAGAACAAGTTTTGAAATAATTTTAAAGTGACTTAACTTTTGTTAAATATTTTAAATAAAATAAAATAATAAACACATCCCTCTTGCCTTAGGTAATCAGTATCTTAAAGTTTTATTACTCTTTGGGTGTGTTTTTATGAAGCATTTTCTCCAGCGAATTTATACAAAATACAAATAAATATGTACAAAAATTTGATAACTACTGCACACACATACAACTAGCATAATAAAAATGTGTCACTTTCATTCGCTTGGTTTAATTCCTGGCTCTTGCTCTTGTCCTCTCGACCGAATAATCCAACAAAGCTAAACTTTTAATTAAAATCACAACGCAGCACAGCGCTAATTAAGGTGCATTTAAAACACTTACACCCGACGACGACCGCACTGGCAGTTACTCACCTGTGATGGGCGGGCTAAGGAATGTGGTGAAGGGCAGGGCCAGGTAGATAATTGCAATCTCCTCCACCGTGAGGCCAATCGACTGCATGTGGATCGTCAGATAGGGCAAGAGGGAGGAGGTGGCTGCAAGGCACAAAGAAATACAGATTATTGCGTAAATTATTAAGAATCGAAGAGTAGGAGAACCTAATTAACTGCCGGAAATGTGAGAGAAGGGAAATTACCCAAAATGAAATGAAGGAATTTCCTATGGTCAAAGAAAGGAAATTAAAAATTTGTCCTGGAAAATGGGAAGACGAAGCTAACCGAATTGATGGATGAGAGAATGATTGATTGCCTTTCACATTCAACTAACTACATTTTAGTGTTTTTTCTCCCCAACTTGAGCAGTTTTTGCCTTTAACACACCTGTATACATAAGCTTTTATGTTAATTACATTTACTTTAATTGAGGGGGATAATAAAAACATAAGAAAATAATTTATTTAGCAAGCCAAAGCCTTAGCCAAAATATGTGCGAAAAATAAAACTGAACTATAGTTGGCAAAGGTAACAAATTTGCAAATCCAATAAGCTCTTAAAGTGAACTAAGAAGTATAAAATACCCTTTTAATAAATCATATTTCAAATAAATCATATTTAAAATATATTAAGAATTCGTTTAAAGTACTCCATAGTTGACACGGGGAAACCGAAATCGAAAATGGGCGCCGCAGATAATCTTCTTGCATTTTAATAATTTATGGACATTAACGCACCAAGCACGCGTCACGTGGCTGCAGTGGAAAAAGAGGAAAAACGAGAGAATCCTCGGAAAATGATGGCAACAAATTGGGCGAAACGGAAACGGTGTGAAGCAGTCATGAGTCACGTTCCCTGCCAAAATTTCCCCCTTTCCGCCACCAATTTTTCCACAGCCTTGACCAATTTAAATGCAAACACACCGAAGGATACAGGGCACGTAAGCGGTGTGTGTGCGTGTAGGGGAGGCGGGGTAAAGTGCGTGTCCTGAATGAAATTCGTTTGTTAAAGTGCAGTTAACACTCGGCCCCGGGAAAATGGCGGCTTGAATTCGGTTTTTACAGCTCTTGCATCGCCTCAGATAATTAACAATAATATGCTCGACATTGCTCCCTGTGTGTGTGTGTGTGTGTGTGCCTCCGTTTGTGTTTGCTCAATGCAATAACAATTAATTGCTTGCCTCGCTGGACCGCCCCGCTGCTGCCCGTACCTTGCTTCTCGCGCGCGGCGGAAACGGAAACGCAAGCATGTCAGGGTTGTTTGGCTTGGCGGCCATTCATGTTCGCTCGAATTCTCTCAGCTGGCCCAGCAAAAGTTTCCACTCAGTTTCCGTTCAGTTGGGATCTGTTCCTGCCACGTTGTCATTCGTAATTAATGGCTCTCAGCTGGAGATGTGAATCGAAAATAAGATATCCATATAAAAATGGTGAATAAATCTCGAAAATCGTTGAAAAGTTGAAAATATTAATACAGGATTAATACAGACATATTTCGAGATCTACAAAAATTTGTATTGGCCGCTGGTGTTGGAAATTAGCTGAGAAAATTATCAACTGTCCTACGATCTTCAACTGTCTTGGATTTAATTAAATAATCATTTCTTTAATAATAATTGTTCAAAAATACTAAGAATAAAATTATTAGATCTTAATAAGCTTTTTCATGAAACACATACAATTATTAAAATATCCTGCCATCACTTTCCGCATTTCGTGTTCCACTCTTTCGAGTTCCACTCTAATAATAATTATTCCGTTTTTCATTTGTCATGTATATTGTCAGGTATGCACAAAGTTTTGGTAACACGCCCATGCCATCTATGCAATTTGCATCTGTTTGACCCGCCCGGCAACTATATTGCACTTTATTTATGAATTTTTGAGCGGACATGTGCGAAAGAAACTCATAAACTGACACTGACAGATGCGAAATGTGCTGCCGGTATTAATTGCAATTCATTTTTCTGCTTTTCTCTGTTTATTTTTGGCAATTTATTGACCGGTGAATAGGGAATTGCCAATTGGACTTTGCTATGAGTTATGGACAACACAAAAAAATTGGTTGATAATTAAATTTTGAAAAAGAGTTTAATTGAAATTAAAGCTGAAAATAGATTTTTTTCATTGGGAAGTTAAAAATAATAAATTGTTTTTAATACATAAACTGAAAACAAATGCTGTATTTATTAGCCTCTTAAGATGGAATTATTAAGAATGTGTATATTAAATTTATATTTTATGCCAAAAGCGTTTCAAAAGAACTGAAAGCTCAATGCAGTTTAAAAGTTCAAAGTGAAAAGGCATACAGAAATGAAGAAAAAAGAACAAAAGCATATTAATTAAAATGAAATCAACGTTGAACAAATAATTAAACTCAATTTATTAAATCACAAGGGATTCTGATGCCAACAATAGGGCATATTTCATTGTTTAATTACAGTTAATTATATGTTTTCATATAAAAATATTTAAAAAATGCATATTTCTGTTGAATGCTCTTCTGTATGCACAGATTTGTGAATAAAATGTAATACAAATTTAAATGTAAAGGGTTTATGGATAAACATAAACATTTGAGGTTTTAAAGAACTAAAGTAGAAGTATGTTACTTTTGTTTTATTATTAAAACAGGGTACATAAATCTTCGGTTTCCGATAATTAATATTTTTCTTTATTACAGTCATATTTTTATATGTTTGACTTTTTAAAAATCATTCCGCTGAATTTACCTTCAAAGAAAATTAATACAAGATTTAAAAAGATTGCAAAAGAAAATGTGAAGTGGTTTAACCATAATTTAATTATAAAAATGCCTTTCGTTAGCCAATTTAAGGTAACTATTAATTTACATTATATATTTTTATGTGTGTATATTTTCTAAGCTAATTAAATTAAATTGTGAACTTTGCACTGCCCAAAAAATCCGAGACGAAAATAAAAAGAATCCTCGGCTCAACTTGAGCCAAATAAAAAACGCATTAATACTCATTTTAGCGACAATTTGAGTTTAATGGCATAAGACAACGAGAAGCTGCCAAGGGGGGAGGATTTGTGGGTGGGTTGTGTATATGTATATATTTATATATACACACATACACATGTGTATGGCAAAATGCTTTTGCCATTGACCGCCAGAGAAAAACGAAAATGGCGCGCACGGTCAGAAAATGGAGGCGAATCAAAGTAAACCTTTCTCAAGCTTAAATCGCATAAGCTAGATTTATTTACAAAAGGCCTACACACACACACGCTGACAGAGAGAGAGAGAGAGACAGAGAGGGGCGGGTTGGGGGCCTTATGAATGCCTAATTGCCACACGCTGGGAAAATCTGCTCAATGTGCATCATCCATGGCATTCTCTAACTGAATTTATACAAATGTGTTACATATTTCCCTCGGTCTAATTGATAACTTCCGACCGACCAGGCCCAGTTCGGAGCGAGGGTAAGGCGATTTCGGTGGTTGTGATAATGAATTCAGATTCACTGCCAGAGCACAAGTCGGTCTCGGACTTTGCTCAACATTTTCCAGATGCTGCAGTGCCTATACATGGTGTACACATGTGCCTATGTTTGTATTTGCTTTCTTGCGAGATGGAAAAAGGAAACTGTACTTACATTCTGATATATTTTAGGAAGGAATTTTCTACTTTATTCAAAAGAAATTACATTGTAAACATTCTTGATCCTTAAATAAAGAAATTTAAAGAGAACAACCAAAACTTGAATAGCAAAACTTAAGCCTTTTAATATTGTCTCTTACTATTGCTTTCAAAATAGGATACTTTGAGCAAAAAACTTTCAAATATTTTAAAATACTTAATAGGAATCACAGTATCACATTTCTACACCCTTTAATAAATAATTGTCAGGCCAAAAAGTAAGCAAACAATCAAACAGGAATAGAAAAATAATTCGTTTTACTTTTCAAGCTTTAAAATTGTTGATTTAAAACATTCAAGATGTTGCCTAAAGTTCCATTCAAGAAAAGAACCCTCTTAATTTCCAAATCCACAAAAGTAAGTTTAAAAACAGCTAAAACTAAATATAAGCAAAGTTAATTGTTAAATCTATAAAAGTGACATTTAAAAAAATGCAAGCAAATACCACCCCAGTTTTAATTGTCTTCGCAATCAGTTAATGCCTTATCAATCAAGGATATCTACCGTCAAGCTATCTTCGCTCCATAAATCCCACTTTCTCTGTTTGCCCAACCAAATCCCAAAGCATGCAACGTGTCGTATGCGTGATGTATGAACCCTATAAAACTTATCACAGCACCTGAAACTCCATCTGCAGCTCGAGTTTCCGTCACGTTTTTTATTTTAGGTAAAGAACATTGATAAAAGTGATTTCTAATTGGTTTCTAATTACATTTTAAGGCATTTACTCACCGCCATACATCACGAAGAGGGTTATTTTCAGCATTATCAGGTTGGGATTGATTCCATGTCGCTGGCAAAATTCACCGAATCGCGACAGTTCGACCTTTTCAGTTTTTATCGGCTCCGTGGCCATTTCCTCGTTGACCATTTTCCCCATTTTCCCGGCACTAATACACACGGGTGGTATTTGTTTTGAAGTTCGTTACAATTGTGGGGGGGAGGAAAATGATCACCGATCTAAGTTTCTCGGTCACACACAAATAACACACACACACACCGAAAGGAAGAGAGAGAGGGAGAGAGAGAGGAAAAACACACAGACTAACACATTGCGCGGCACTCAAAATTAAATCCGTAGTTTATTTTGCTTTTTTACGATTTCTCTCGTTTTTTGTGTGAGGCTGGCTTTTTCTTGTGATTTTGATTAAATTCAATTGAAATTTGTGATCATCAAGGCGGACTAAACACGCTGCTGCTGTGCTTTATATGTAACATATATTATCATATTCACTTGCATATGTATATGCACAATTTGATAGAGCTTCCTTTTAATTCGAACACTCTAAACACTTTATATATTTATTTTAGCATATTCTTTAGTATTCAAATTCAAGTGGGTTTTTCGTTTTCCTCACAATTTTCAAGGTTTCCCACTTTTGCTCCACTTTAGGCGCTGACACACACGCACACAATTTGTAATTTCAAAAATTCACTGCGGGTTTTTCATCATTTGATTATTATTTTTTTTTATTTGATTTCCTTTGCCGTTTGAACTTTCCCAGTCGCCGTTCGCTTTGTGACTGAGCTAAAGGAAAATGAAAATCTCTTATCAACCTCTCAACCTCGGCTGTATCTCTGTATCTCAGATCCCATATCCCCAGATCCCAGAACAGATCTCAGAGCACACGGTGATCATAATGATGATGCTGATTCTAACTTAAATTGATGCGCTCCTCTGTGTTGGTGACAGATCTTGAGCTCTTCGCGTTGTTGATGCGACAGAGGATCGCCGAGAGATAATGTCTCGCGTATTTCTTGAATGGAGATAAAAAAAAGCCTACGGAACCTGAGCGACGTCTGACGTGCGACAATGTCGCGATCTCCGCAAGAGTGACTGACAGATCTGGGCGGAGGCGGTGAGAGATCGGGGAAATCTTGGAGAGAAAAACCGGGCGAAAGAGATCGCTGGGTAGGCCAAGGTTCAGTGTAGATATTACCCCACGAAAAGATACAAAAAGGAATAGCAAAAGTTGCTGATGAAAGTCTATATTTGGCAGTTTGATAATATTTCAGTTTTGTTGCTATTTGATTTTAGTTATTTATGAGATCTACACATATTTTTAAATATTTTTTCTTCTGAGCCTTACACTTTCTGACTAGCCATTATCAGCCGTATTCAAAAGCTGTGCAAAAATCGCCTTTCCACTGGAAAACTTCACCCTGACCAGCCTTGGGACTCTTAAAGGGATTGGCACTGGAAAATCTTTTTAAAATCTTAAAAGTTTTAGGCATTTCCCCGAAGAAGATCTCTTTAATTTTTTTCCCAAACGTTGCGAATCGAAGACCGAACTCAACTGGCCAACATCGAAAGCATTTTTTCGATAAGACACAAAAAAAACGCATTAACTGATAGGGAAATTACAAAGGCATAACGATTGATTGATTGGTATCAAAGCACGTGTTGTCTGAGGCCTCTAATTAGCAGATATGTATGGCGTGACAACTGTAATTTCATTTAATTTCAACACCTCTTTTCTCCCCGTGTCTGTCCATATTTATGCCCCACTGACCCGGCCTAACCTCCGTATTAAAAATATATAAAACCATGCATAAAGAGCTTAACTGATTAGCCGCGCTTCCTGAAATGGGGGAGTTCATAACTTTGTTTTGTTAGTTGAGGCAGCGGCAAACGGATAAGATAATGGGTTTCCATCTCATGTGTCATGTGAGTGCAAAGTAAAATATTTGTACTGTCTCGGCACGGGGCAGAAAACTACTACAAATAAATATCTAATTCGGAGAATGGAGGACCGAAAGTGATCAGTTTAATGGCGCTTATAAGTCACCTTCGCGGCCCTTTACGACGCGGTTTCACTTTATCTCTTAATCTATTTAGTTGTCAAAGATACCGAGAGTATCGGATACGGCGAGTATAATATACTTTTATATTTAGCTCGCATCTATCTGAGATGGATATGGGATATCAGGAGGGGCAAACACAAACATGTTGTAAAACAAAATACGTAAGCAAAGTTGTCCCAGACTCCCGTGCCCATTTTTTTTTTTACCTTTTTAATCAGCGAGGAGCACAATCAGAAGCTGCAGCAGAATCAGAATCAGCAAAGGGTTTTATAAAGCGCTATAGAAAGTGCTATATATATGCCAGGTCTTAGATCAAAATGGTACTTTAGCAGTTAAGATATAAATTTAAAGGTTGGTGATAAGGCTGTTGTGGTTTTTACCTCGAATGATTAATGATAATGAAAAGTCCTACATTTCTTTAAATTTATTTATTTGTAAAAATAATATTTTTACAAAAATAACATTTTTCAAAATTAAATTAAATACAGAAGAAAGGCGTCCAGCCCGACTACTAACCCATTTCTAATGAAGGCCAGTAATGAATCTTTGCTAAGCATCTGAAGAATAGAAAATAAGAACCAAAATATTACTATTGTATATTACTCTCAATGCTGCAATGTATATCAAAGTCTGGACACTTTATATAAGTCCTTGGCGCTCAGAGACAATCACTTAAATATGAAATGATTTTTGGGAGTTAACAATTATATTTAGTTATAATTATGATTTTTCACATATTCATGAATGTAACATGACTTTAAATTACAACAAAATGACAAATAAATTAATTTTGTTTAATATTTAATATAATATTTTGCCCCTACAAGTATGTGACATTTTACTTAAGAACTGTGCCTTCCAACGGCAAAATTAAGAACTAGTAAAGGGCAACCAGAATACGGCAGAGGGCGCCATAAATATTTTACAGTGAACTTGTAAAAAAAACACCCAATTTTGCGCGGCAATCTTATTGAATTTCAATTTTAAAAATTATTAGATAAAGAACTGGTTTAAAAATGGAAAAAAGACACAGAAATGAGAACAGGAATTTACTTACTTTCTGAGGCCCTGTATAAGGCGCGCTACTGTCATTGAGAATTCACTCCCGATCGGCAGCGATCAGTTGAGGGGTTGCATTTTGGTTGGTCTGCTAAGTGATGGTGGATGCCAAAATCGGCATTAATTTTTGAGCCACGCATTCGGGTTCGGTGGCATCCCCAAGATGAAAGCCTAATCTAATTGTATGCCAAGTCGCAGATTTGTAGACGTAAGAAGAAATACCTTTTCTCCCGCCATCATATGGAGTAAATATATTTTTGATATTTTTTCCTTGATCAATCAGAAACGAAAAATAATCCATGTGTGGAAATCCCATAAGGTGTACTGGTTTTTTCAACAAAAAAATATCAAAAAATACTTAACATATCGATATTTTTAAGTGATATTTTTAGTACTAAAATATTTATTTTTTTATTTGATAAAAACAATATCAATCAATAATTTTTTTTATTAAGTAACTTAAATTTAAATTGTACGTTTACCAAGATATTTTTTTAAAATTGTAACTTAAAATAATATACGCTGCTGCACTTAATACTTTATTGTGAAATGCACTCCAGACAGGACAATTTAAATTCGACCAACTTGCCGCCATAGTGTTGCAACAGTGTCCAATGAGTCGGAATCTAGTACTCGATTCAAGCAGTTGAATCTAAATCCAAGCAGTTCAAAATGGCAGAGCGGCAACCTTCTCAAATTTAGAGACGATACCTCGAACCAAATCGATAGTCGACCAAAAAGGAAAAGAGTCGATAGTATCGAATTCGAAATGTCTATTTTTAAGCCAAAATTCCTGAAATCAGACGCAGTCTTAAAAGCGTAACTAATTTTCTAAGTCTCTGGAGTGAGCTTTGCCAGTTTAAGTAGACATGGAATTGTTTAAAGATAAAAAACTAAGGAAAACGTTTTTTTTATTCAAAATTAAAGAAAAACATGTGTAAATTTAAGAAGATAATCGAGATGAATAAGGCATTAAATACCTTATATCTTAACTTCGGAGCAAAAAATAACATTCAATAGTTTTTACAATAGTGCAATTTTGATATTTGGGAAAACAAAATCGTAATATTAATATGTAAAATGTAGAAAATATATCGATATATTATCAGCCGCCCTGGTTTCTGTCGTCAGCAGTGCTGCCATCATTTTTTCACAAAAAAAAGCTGTGTTTGACTCAATAGATATAAAAAAAAGCTAAAAAAATCGTTCATACGCTTTTGATGATAGTTCGAAAATATACAAAAAAAATTTGCAATAATGGCAATTTAAAAATAAGAGGAAAAAAGCCAGTAAATATTTTGAAAAATCCAGAATTTCCGCTTACCGCAATTTTTAATTTTTTCCCGCACCTGGTCATCCAAATAAGCCAAATTTGACGGGAAAAAGGCTAAAGTGGCAGCCTTAGTCTTCGTCACAAGCAACAATTTACTTGCCGATTCCTAATTCTACCCCATTTTACTTACCGATTCGCAATTCGATAAATTGACATTTCGATATATTATCAACACCCCTGGTTTCTGTCGTCACAAGCAAAAGCAAGTACTTTCATGTCCGTCCAACTGTTTGGACGTGTTTATCGGCTGCTCCGCTTTACCGTCGCTTCGCGCGCGTGTGTGTGTTTCTTGCTTTGCGTTCTGTGTTTTTGTGTTTGGCGGCGTGCGGTGTTAAGAAGAAGAAGAGGCACAAGTAGCGGAGAAATACAAATAATATTCAATTAGTGTCCGCGGCGATAAAGTCGCAGCTATTAAGCATTATCTTAACGCCGAACCGAGATTAGATAAAGGAAATGGCAAAATAAACGAATAGTGTGCGCAAAACAGCGGGCAAAAAGCAGAAAAGCCAAATAAGCAAAGAGAAAGAAAGAAAAGAAGTTCAAAGCCAGCACACACACGGCGTCCCTCTGTTTGCGAGTGTTCATGTGCCTGTGTGCAAAAATTGTTAGTGTGTGCGTGTGTTGTTTTTGTTGTTAGTGCACCTGTCTGCAAAAAATAAAAACAGAGACGAAACCATAACAACAAATACAAAAGATCGAGAAAATTTATAAGCAAATTTCGCAAAAATTCGAAAGAAAACAATACAACAAAAATATTGAAACACAAAAATAAATCATATTTAAGGAATAAGAGAATATAAGACACCGGAAAGATACAGACGAAGAGAGAGAAGGTTGTTGTGAATTGATGAACCCGCTGAAAGGAACGAGACAAACAGGAATTACTAAAAATAACTACAAAAATCCTGTTCTCATCATCAATTTTCGAAGGAAATTCCCACTAAAGGTGCGTTTGACCCATTTTCAATCTGTGAATTTCAATTTTCGGGCCTGTTTTATACTCGGGGGTTGACGAATTCCTTCAGAGTCTGGAAACTCTGTGCTGCGTGTGTCGAAATTCTGTGTTTTGCCTAGACTTTTGGGCTAAATAAAGGTGGATGGATGAGCCTCCCCTTTTGGGGGTGGTTTTTCGCTCTCAGCTGAGCGCGGCCTCGCAATTTCTCAATGTGTACATATTTTGAAGGCCATGTACCAAGGTCCAGCAACAAAAAAAAAGCAACAACATATTTGTAAAGGCTTAAAAGTGGAGTCTGTGGAAGTTACCACTAGAATCTGGTGAATACTTCCTGAATGGTGAATACTTCTCAAAAATATAGCTAAAAGGTTTACCTTTAGGTTTGCCACACCAACAAAAAGAGCTGTCTAGGATGGTTATAAATATTTTATCGAAAAGAATTTAGAGAAAAAGAGGCCAACACTTTTTTAAAATTTATTTTAAATGTATGAGATTATCAAGTTTGGTAGAACTTCCTCTGTAGGCTCTGAATTAAACACTAATCTAATCCGTTTTTATGCTTAAATTCAGAGTACTCCGTGTAGGTTTCTGTCATTTTTCTATCCTAAATAATCTTGACGTAATATTTTTAAAAAGAAACTCATAAAATTGCATAGCAGATAAATATACAATCTAATCTCTGTAAATTGTTTATATTTTAAACCAAATTAAACCATAAAACCAGCCAAAGCAATAGAAATTGCTGAACTTGACCCAAACACATGCATTTAACACTAAGATCCAGCCGCCCCCTCGCCACCCCGTTTACGGTCCGGTGATCTAGATAAATGCAGAGGGGCATTTCAAGAGTTGCACAAGGCATCCCCCAATCCCCTCCTCACGTTCCACGTTCCAGCAGACACCCATAATCTTTTTCGAAAAAGCTCACACGAAATAAATCAGTGCAACTTGGACACGTTTCGTCTAGAAACTAGACAGAGACAGCATCGTCAGCAGCATTAATCACAATGACTAATTTGTGAAGTTTTTCCCTTGTGCGTACCTTGTGGTGTTTTCATTTTGAGCCGACGACCAGCGGCGGCGGCCAGTTTAAGCCCATTAAAGTTACCCAAGGGTTAAAAATAAATTGCGGAGGGAACACACGCACACACACACAGACTGGGAAGAAGAGCGGAAGGCCGAACGAAAGCTAAGAAATAAGAGATCTTGTAGCGATCGCAATAATACCCTACTCAGAGCTTAGAGCCCTGATAGGATTACAAATATATAAATATTTTATAACTAAAAGTTTCTTAGAATAGGTTTTAAAAATGTTTGCTATCAATAATTTATATCGAGTCATAATTAAATCAATTAATCATTAAAATCGAGTTCAACCTAAAGCCAAATATGCATCTATAGGCATCCCAAACAATGCTAAAGCATGAAATTTCTTTTAATGTTCTTAATTTAACTATTTATTAAAGACTGCAACAAATTTAAATCTTAAAAAACATATTTTATTTAATATTAATCCAAATCCTCTCTAAACAAATACACCCAAAATAGAGTAGCGTGTCAAGAAACCAAAAACTCACGATCAAATATCAAAGCCGCTCAGAAGAGAGAGAAATAAGAACGCTAAGATCTGTGACAGGTGAATTCCGATTCAGATTCTTATTCTGTATCTCCTCTTCTCTCTCTCTCTCTCTCTCTCTCTCTTTCTTAAACTCTGACTTATTTGGTATCTCCTCTGTTTTCCCACTTTTCCCGCTTTTGTTTGTTTTCCTATTTGTTCTTTTCTACCTGCTCTGCCGCGTGTGTGTGTGATTTTTCTGGACTTTTGTCTTTGAGTTTTTTATTTTATTTGCTATTTTTTACTTCTTGTCTTCGCTGACTAAGACGTTTGCCGGTTGCGTTCTTACCTGGCGACAGGTGCGCGCATTGAGTATCTTTGTATCTGTCTGTGTTTTCCTCTCGCTTCTCGGTTTTCTAGATTTGGAATTCAACTCGTTGCCTTCGCTTGAGCAATTTATCTGCAGGCTTCCAAAAAGGAGAATCTTACCTTAACTTCCCTTCTACCTTCTACATAAATACAAGTGTATTTTGAGGATTTTTGTAAAGTGTACTATATATAGTATAAAGTATAAATTATTGTCCAGAGGATATAGTTTAAAATATCCTTTAGTATCCTCAAAAAAATATAGTTTAAAATATCCTTTAGTATCCTAAAAAAAAGCTAAAGTTTCTGAATGTTGATTCAAACATTATTTCTGTTGTTACTTTATTAAATTTAATTATTTTTAGAATACTTTAGCCTTTTTAAATTGTTTTTCCATCCTGCAAATTGTAATTTTTCTCTGTAAACTATGACTGTGCCAAGAGGCACGTATCTCATAGATGCGATATGAAAAATCTGAATATGTCTACTGCGTCGGCATTCACTGCCCCTTCTTCTGCTCCTCATGGCCTTCTTCTCCTTCTTCTTCTTTTATCTACATCATTGGCTCTGTGCCTCGTCGTCTTTTATTGCCTTTTCGCCAGTCTGCGTTCTTTTTATCTCAGCCGCTCGCTTATTGGCCTGCAACTTTAAACTGGGCCTATTAAATATTGTGCCGTATATTCAAACTAATGGCGCATGGCTCGAATGGCAGTCTGTTGGCTATAAAGCGAAGGAAGAATAGAGAATAATAGGAAGCACTAAGGCATAATTATAAAAAAATTACAAACATTTTAAAATGTGTATTTAAAATATATACATTTTATAAAACTCTTAAATATCTATTTAAATATTTCATATCTTCACTTTTCACTTCACCTTAAACTGTCAAAAACTACAAAAACTGGAAAATAAGAAGAGTTCCCCAATGCATTCCACCGAATGCAACTGTAAATTTGCCAAGGCAACCAAACAAGGCAAGCAAAACAGAAAAAAACCTTCAAATTATGGCAACCTGGGGGAATGTTTCGTCGACTAAAGTGCGGCTTTTTCACCTGTACTCTGCATGCACACCTAGCCCGAGTTTTTGGACAATTTGCTATATGCGTTGCATATCCATTAAGCCGCCTGAAGTCAAGAGTTGCCACCAAAGGCAACGGCAACAGCAGCCACATTCGCAGCAGCCTCAACAACTAACAAAGGTGCAACATTTTTGCCGCTGCATTTCCTGGGGTTCTCCAGTTTTCCCTTTTCCCCTCCACTTGTTGTTCTGGCCAGAGTTACTGCCCTTGTTGTCTGTCTCCTCCTCTATTTGCCTTGTTTCCTCGCCACTGCCACATTTTCATACCCTTTTCCTGGGTATTTTTATAGTATTAAGAGTTGTAATACGATATAAAAATTAATTATTTATATTTGAAGTTCTCTAAATTTAAATGAATTTTGTCAGCAATTTAAATAGTTTCACCCTTTAAGCAAATTAATATATATTTATATATATTTAATATAACTTATTACTCTGCAGTACTTACTATCCTGCAGGGTATATTCCCATATCCTATTTGTTTCTTTTACTTTTGTTTCTGTTTTACGTCTGGCCCTCTTGTGCTCTTGAAGTTTATCTTAGCACAGTGCACTTTTATTGATATCATGTAACTTGCCGGCGCTTCCTCACAGTCCATGGTGCGGAGGCAGAGGCAGGGGAAAAGGGAGTGAAAGGTAAGGAGCCGCCCATGAGGATGGAGCGGAATCGGGAGGGACATTGGCAGGGGTTCCACTCGCACTTGAGTATGGCTGGAATGCAGTTAACTTTGGTTCGGGCCAAGTTAATGGCAAACCCGATTCGATAAGACATGGCTGCTGAGCACACACAGGCCCTCCTTTCACACACACACACAAATACATATATACATATCAACACACACCCATGTTTACACTTATGCCCGGGGAACTCCTCCTCCTTACTTCTCAGTTCGATTTTCTCCTCCAGCTTTCTTTTTTCGCATTCTTCCCAAGCCATTGTTTTGAGGTCGTTTCTAATGACTTGAATTGCATTGTATTTATGTTTAATTAGAATTTTGTTTGCTGCATTTATGGCCGTTATAGCTACTATTTCGAGGTATTTCCTCAACGGTTTTATTTTTTATGTGGGAGATCTTCAAGCTGAGAACTTGTGGGCGGATCTAGACTTTGTGGTAGAAATATGAGTATAGTAGCATCTAATTTATGGACTGAAAGGGGAAATAGTGGAAAATTAATTATACAAATTACAGAAGAATTTCTGAAATTAAATAAATACAGGCTAATATCAAGTTTTAGCTATGATTTATTATAATAGGTAATTTAAAGAAGTGCACTTTTTTGTAGTTCCCTTTTAAAATTCCCTTTGAACATCTGTTGTGTTATCTCAGTTCTGTGATATTAGTTCCTCCCTTAATTAAACTTTCTTTTTTAATCGACAAAGTTTCGTAATTGTCCTCTTCCTGTAAATTCCATAGTTCCCTGAGAGTGGAACTGCCAACTCATGGCCATGGACCACATTCCCGTAAAGGCTGGCAAACCCAGACCACTTTCCTCCTCATCATCCCGCCATAATTATAGTTTAGTCCAGTTTATTTACACAACTAACGAACACAATTAACAAACAACTTAATCAGGGAAAATTGCTGGATTACAAGTTTTATCCATTGGGTCCCTTGCCCCCCGTAATACAACCCCCATCAGATGCCGTATACCCATCGATGTCATAACCCATTAAGTGGGATTGGAATTCGGTCCGCAATGCCTGCAATTGGCTTTGGCCGTGGCTTGTGCCAAGTTTGAAGAGGAAGTATTATGCAGTCGCCATCACAGCAAAATGTCCAACAACTGGCCAAAGTTGCTTTTATTTTTGTGGCAATTTTTTTAAAGGCCTCTTTTTGTGTGACAGACTGGCAGTAAAAAACTAGAGAAAAATATAAAAATGAAACAACTTTGTGCGTCTCGCTGATGTCTGTCCTCAAAACTGGTTGTCGTGTGGGGCAGACTGAATAGGGGAAGCAGAAGGAAAAATGAATGTTTCAGAACCTGCAGGAGGTTGATTTTTTTTTTGTTTTTGTAATTTTTGAGCTGCAACAGCTGCGTTTGTCCTGCTTCTTCGCTTGGCGGATATTACTGCCGTTGGCCAACTGCCAGACCAAAACTAACTGGCAATAATTATAATTTATTGTTTCCAGCTTGCGAAAAATGCATCGAATTTAACTAAGAGTTTGGAAAATTAAGAGAGATGACAGGAATATTATTAATATTTAAATTAGAAAAATGTTTAAATACAAAGTAAATAAATATATTGTAGAAGTAAGTTCTTTAATCATCCCCAGAAATAAATTAAGAATAAGAAGTAGCCTTTATCAATTAGTAATATATTATAATTTATTGTTTTCTGCGATAATTGAATACAAATTTAACAAAAAGTTTGAAAAATATATCTAAAAAATAATAATAAATAATAGCTACTAATATTAGCCAACTGTTTAAATACAAAATGAATAAATAAATATAAAATTTCTGAAAACTGCTTCCCAAATAAATTCAAGAACTTGGCATCGTTTATAAAAATAACTCATCAAACAATAATACATTTTTCCGTATATTTTAAAGCTTTCTAACTCTCTTTCATAAATATCTGATAAAAATAATATCAAATAGACGCAGTAAACACAAATCGTATTATCAAAGACAAATGAAAATCGCTTATTGCTCATCGACCGAATTTAAACAATTTGTTAGGCGCAATAACAAAAGCCAGTGACAGGGAAAAAGGAAAATAAAAATTGGCAAACAGATAAGCTAAAGACGTAACACAAAAAAACAAAAAACGAGCGAAAGTGAACGTCAAGTGGCTGAATTAGAATACAAATACAAGAAAAATATACAACCAAGGAAATAAAATAAAAACAAAGACAAAAAACAGGTGCTTTTAGACAAGAAAAAAAAAGATAAGTCCAAGCTAGAAAAATATAATTTTATAATCAATTTTATGATTAAAAGAGTTGTTCATTTTGGAAAGAGAGATACTTATTATCAACAGTAATAAAATATTACTATTACTAATAGTTATTAATTCATAGACCTAGAGACCTTTGCCCAAGATCAAGGTTTTATTCGCTAACCAATTCAGTAAAAAAAAAAAACAAAAAAAAAAAAAAACAAAATCAATAACAAAGTTGATTGCCAAATTTTGTTTCCTTCCCATTTGGTGTTCGGCCTCTTTTTGTGGGAGTGTTTGCTGTTTTTTATCTGCTAATGCCTGTATTCGCCTTCTTAGAGAACAAAAAACAATAAACGAAATAGCTAAAAAGCTAAGAAAAAAAAAAAACAAAAAAGAGACTTGGCAAAAAAAATCAATACGAAGAAAAGCAAACTAATTAAGCGAAAAGCTCTCGGAAAAATCGAAAGAGAAATGGAAGGAAAATGCAGCAATAAACCAAATAGGCAGTAAACCAGAAAAGAGATCGAATTGTGCGCTGTGTCTAAATGCAACAAAAAATCAAGCGTACTCTGTCTAAATTCAAAAAAAAAATCAAGTGGGTAATGGAAAATAAATAAAAATGTGTGAGGGTCAGCAAATATGATTGAATATCAAAATCCATCTCTTGGCCATGGTCAAAACAATTGACTCTACGAGTGCGTGCGAGTTTTGTGTCGGTGTTGTGACTGTGCGCGTGTCTCTTGTCATTAGACAGAGAAAAAGTCGGTGGGGTCAGACGTGCAGAGATAAGATACAGCCGAAACTACATGTTTATTGCCAGCAGATACATAAGTGGAACGATAGTGAGAGGGAAAGGTAGAGAAATCTTAGTTTTGCGAAAGCATAAGATACATCCGACTTTAAGTAAAAATAAACAAGTATGACATTCTTCTTGGAAAACCTGACAAATAGTTATTCTAATTAGAAACAAGAATGAGAGCTATTAGCTCGTGACTTCGGGAAAATTTATTTCCTAAGCTAATGGGGCTAATATTGAATATCTATGATTTGTAGGTTTGGAAATGACTGATATTATAATGCCCCGAAAGGAGTATTAAAATTTAAATATTTATCCATAATTTTATAAGACAATTTTTGGGCAAATTAAACCTAAAACATATAATAACTAAGCAAAAAATTAGAGTCGGAAATGTCCCTTCACTGCGTTGCAAACTTCTGACTAAAATAATAATACCCTATATAAAAATATATTAAATATTACGAGGTTTATAAATTTATTAAAAAATAATTGTAATCATCTGTTTTTTAAAAATAAGATACATGAAGTCTTAATCAGAAATATGCTTGGAATACCAGAAAATAAATAATATTGTATTCTGAAAAATAATATATTGAAAAACAATTGAAGTTTTTTAAATTGTTTAAACGACCATTGTAATCATCTCGTTCATAAAAATGTGGCATACGAATTCATAATTAAATTCCCAGGAACAAAATACAGCAGAAATTCGGTTTCGGGGCTTAACTCTTTTGTGACCTCCTTTGTCTTTTTTTCTGGGAATTAAATTGAACAGAGGAAGTGTGGGTTTTATGGGGGGTTATGATGTCAGAACTGAACTAAAACTACCAACTGTAAAAAAAATTGTCGAATTTATTGAATGGCATTTCTTCTTCCTCTTTGTTTGTTCTTGCCAAATGAATTGGAACAAACTAACCAACCCGGCCAGCCTTTATCTCTTTCTTTATTTCTACCGGCATTGTTCAGTAATTCAACTTGACCCCTAGCCGTAATATTTCCCCATTGTTGCCGTTGATCTCCTTCCATTTGATTGTTGCCTTGTGTCTTGTTACGCCAATTTAAATACATACCAACAAAGCGGCACAGCTGAATGAAAGATGAGAAAAGCGGAAATAAAACAAAAATATACATATTCTAGGTAACTTTATTTTTTGTTATTTTTGAAGTTTATTGAACTTTGTACTGGCGGCTGTCACTTAGTAGAGTGTGAAAGGTTGGCCAAAAAAGTGTATATAGTGTAGTAAAAACATTCCACGAGGTCCATAAAGGTCGCCGCTAGCGGATTAAAGTTTTCATTTGAATGGATTTTGCTCGGCAAGCATAGCAGATCAAAATACACAAAAAAAAAAGAAGGAAATTTCTAAAATATTTGCCCTTCAGAAACACATTTTCCTCATTGTGTTTACCTTTCATTTACACAAGAGCCTGGGCGAGGGGGAAAGAATAACAAGTGTGGAAAGTTTGTTCTAAATTTTAAATGCATTAAGATTATCCGATTACTCAACGAGCCACTTGAAACTCACACGGATATAAAAGAAGAACTTGTTTCACACTTCAGTTCAAGTTAATTGCCTTTCAAACTGAATAAATTTGTTTAATTAATTGGACAGCCGATATATCGGGTCACTGCTCCTCCTCAGACATTTAATTAAAAGATACAGATGGAAAACCGAAATGGAACCTCGCGTGCTTTTCCAACCTTCGTATTTTTTTTTTTTTGCCCGCCCAAAAGTAATCGCACTTTGCTTTGGCTAATTGGTAGCACACCTTTAACCCTCGATAGTCGCCTGCAATTAGACCCAAATTACCGCTCAACTAAATGGTTTTTCCTTCACCTAACTGGGCCCCACTCTTTCTCCCTGCTTTTTTTTACGGATTTCTAATCGCAACGAAAGTCGCTCGACGTGGTCGCTTATAATTATTATAGTTTGACTTGCATTATTATTTCCCCTTTGTAAAAGAAAGTTCCGATTGGACATGGTCAAGTGGCAGGTGGAAATGTGGAAAATAAATTTATTTAGCTTAAATTTTTGTCATTTTGGAACAAAAAGTTAGTTGTTATTAATATAAACATCTTAGTTATACCTTTTGTTTTGGGGGAACAAAATTAAGTTGAAGTCTAGTTTTATTATTATATTTTTTTATTATTTTTGTTATTATTTTTGTTATTATTTTTGTTATTATTATTATTATTTTTAAATACATTGTTTATTATTTTTGTACTTGTATTTAATTTTTCAAATATTTTTTCCATATAATTTTATGAGCTTTCTCCGCTTCTGATTCAACTCCTGACAACCTTCAGTTTGATTTCATAATGACCTCCATACCTTTCCTCCCCTCAATTGTTGCGCCTCGTTAAATGCGTTCAACGCTTTTGACTTTTACTTGTCGACAACAATTTATTTTATTTATTTAAGTTTGGTTTTTTCTGCGACAAAGCATTTGCGCCGCTTGTAAGTCGCCTTATTATTTTCACATATTAATGAAGCGCACGTTTTGTCGATTTGGCTTCGGGTTGGGCGATATATGTATATATGTTTTTTGTGGCATTGTTGTAATGTTTAAATTATGATTAGCGGTCCGTCATTGTCAGGATGGAAATCATTGGCAGTAACCGGTGGTGATGGCCGGTTATTTATGCGACTCTTTTTTGTGGCTTGAAGTGAACAGCAGACGACCCCCGAAAGCATCTCAAAGTGTTGAAAAAAAAAAACACATGACGTTGATCTTTGCCGTTCCATTGATACGCTTTGAAGTGAACAAACGTGACGAAGTTTTAGTTCCATCGATTTGGTCTTGCCCCATGGATATACGTATCGGTATCTTCCCGGGGTCGATGGCGCTTTCTATCGATCTTTCGCATTAGCGAAAGTTTTCTTCAAGCTAAACATATTATTAAGCCAATATGGTTCAAATAAATAAAAGAAATATTCCTAAGAATAATACATTTGTTGAGGTATTAACAATATTTTCGCCCGCGTGCAAACCTTCTAAAAACCATACAAAATATTATTGAAAAATTCGCCAACATATGGAAATACTCATTCACAGTCAATCACTCGATCCTTCTTCCTCTTTCCATATATTTCAATGGCATTCCTTCCATTTTCGTTATATTGTTCAATCAGACTAAAAGTTTTGCCTTGGTTGCGTGTCGAACTGGCATTAATTCCATATCGGACAATTCATTTGCCAAATACAAAATCATTATTTATACGCATCACATATTTTGGTTGGACATAGTTTATCCTCCTCAACTTTTCATTTGCTTTGGAAGTGTTTGTGTATTAATAAATTGTACAACAAAATCGAAACATTTCCGTTGTGGCAAGGTGAATGGGAGGGAGAAATAAGTGGATAAATATTTTGTATACAACTTCTTTGGGGAATCTTCAAGGGAAGCTATACGAAAATGTTTTGTTTATCAAAGTTTAATGAAATATTTTAACTAATAGTTTGTTGGGTCTTTCAAAATACTCATCATTCAAATTAATAGGCAATAATTTTCTTTTCGCCCAATTGTAATCCTTCACACGTGTAAATAACACTTCCGATTAGCAATCTCAATCGATGGCCCACAATCGTAAATTGCTATTTTATTACGCAATTGGACAGGTGTGTGTGTTAGAATTAATATAATGTGTGCTTCCAAAATTAATAAATTAAGTCCCGCTCTTGACAGAATTTGGGTAATGCCATTAGGGTCTTATCTGCACACGGCCATTTGTTTGTCGGGGCTGTAACTATGTATAACTATGTATAACTGTGAGCTCTGCTAGTCAGCTTTTTGGAAATTTCACACAATCCACCCTGTAAACTTTTCTCAGTTGGCTGTTGGTGCAATTTACAGTTATAAACAATGCGACGGCTGCCTTGCCACATGGCCAAATGTAGTTGCAATTGTCAGAGGCATTAATAATGCACATGGCCACATTCACAGATACACTCTAATGCCTATACGGGAACCGTAAGCGAGACAGAACGGCAGGGTGGAGGGTGTAGACTTGAGGATACCTTTTACCTTTAATTCTTTGGAAGAAATAAATATCAAAAAACTCTTGCTTATAAAATTCCATATAGCCTTTTACTATAACAAAAAGTTATAACATTTCTACTTGCATTTAAAATTCCTCCACATTTCATACAAATTTTAAATAAAATGTATACTTCCATTTATACCATAATAAATACGCTATAAAAACTCTTCCTTATCATTTCCATATACCCTGATACTCTACAAAAAAAAAAGAGGTATCAAAAACCAGAGACAGGTTGCACACTTTTATTGGCTCGCTAAATGGCCACAAAATAATTTCTGCTTGCTTATGCTTATGCATTTTTCTACAACTCTACGATCATAGCTGACTTTCTAGCCATGAAACCTCAACAAACAGATAAATAGCCTTAGAAAGTCAAAGTTGTTGGCACGGATGGGGGGGAAGTGATGAGGGGGGAAGCCAATGGAACGAGTCGAATTCGAGTTGCATTTTGATCAAATTTGGCAATGCCGAGGTCACTGTCGGAGTTTGAAAGTCAACCCGAGTGCCGCTTCCTTGTTAGAAGTCTGGGAAACCCACCATGTTTGCTTGATATGTGAAAGAAGTATATAAAACTAAGGGGAAAAGTTGGAAATAGCAGGTGGTTCGGATAGAGAAAGTAAGAGGGGAGGGACTGATTTTAAGGCTGAGAGCAAGAATGATTTTGAAAGTAAGAATTGCTTGTGGGAAATGTTATGCCAAAGAGAAGAATGCAACTTAATAATAAAGTCTTACTGTTCGACAGATCAAAATTTTATTTATATCTTAATAAAGCATACATTTCGTCGGGAAATTTTAGTCGGTTTATTCGCTTGTACTAATTAACACAAAACGTTTATTCATGTGGCCCAAAGCAAATGGTAAACAAATGCAATAAAACGAAATTAAATAAAAACCGTATTCGATTTCATAAGCATAAATTCGTTGGCAGTTGTTGATGGTGTGAATGGGCCAACAAAAGTGGGTTAATTCGCACGAGCACAACGTAAATAGAGAAAAGGAGAGATAGGGACAGATGTGAATAGCCCCCCAGTGGATTTTTATTTTGGGGGAGTCATATAGTCAATAAACAATCCATATAATATATGGTATATACTTAGCTGCAAATATTTATTCGCTTCGCTGATTTCTATTGTATTAATTTATAATTTGTCTTGCTCTTATCTTTGCAGGTAGTAAACAAAGTCTTCTATCAACTTCAAGTCAAAGAGTCAAGTTAATAGCACACAATAAGTAAATTCATATTGGACAACGCCCAACACTTAGCCGGTGGTTTAATTATAGTCAACAACACACAAAAAGGGCAAAAAATAGTAAAGTATATAAATTAGGTTCTCATCTTTATTTGGAGTTTAAGCCATAGTTTTTGATAGGACAAAATTATTCACTTTTTATAAAGATAAATAAAAGTACAATTATCCCTCTATGGTTTATATTATTTACTAAGATATTACTATTTATTTACTATTTTATATTATTCACTTCACTTATACTTACAACTTTTTGAAAGGGTATAACTTATTCCTTCTCTTTGTGAATGGAATTTTATGGTTTATTTATTCTCCAATTCCCCAAGCAACCCCCGCAGAGTTGAATGCTCCACTTTGGGCGACAATTTCTTGTTCCAGGTGGCTACACCACCGCCATATCCACCCAAATTAGCCATGATATGCGGTGGATTTTTTTAGGTGTGTGGAGGTTTATGTTTTTCCGTGGGCGCACCTTCGATGGGGGGGGAAGGAATGTAATCGCTGCACTTGGAAAAATTACTTAGTGTCCTGGGCTTCCCTCAGGGATCAGCAGCCACTGAAACCTAAAAAAAAAAAAAATAATAGTAAGCATAAGCTCAACTGTCTTCGGTTGAACATGCAACTCCATAAATACCAAAGAACACGTCGCCTAGTTCGTTTCGCTGGATTTTTAGACCAGACATCTGGCCAGACATATGTACATATATAGGGTGCAGTAAGCCCTCCTGCTTTTTTTTTTTAAATGTGTAGCTTTATGTATATAGGCCTTTATCCCCTTTGGCACACCCTTGATATTTCGTTTGCCACTGGCTTCCGTCTGGGGAGCCACGTGCTGGTAACTAGTCAGAGCTTTCAACAGTGGGGCTTCGCTAGCTACATATATATTATACAAGGGGAATATTAAAAATAATATAAAACAAATAAATAAACAATAAACTAATTTAACAAAACAGCGTCTTTTAATTTTTAATTTGCTAACTTTGAGTGGCTCGGAGAATGCTCCACTGTGGACACTATTGTTTGTTGTTGGTGTTTACTATTGCTGCGGTAGTTGTGCTGTTCTATCTTGCTGTTGTTGTTGTACTTGTTGTTATTGTTGTTATTCATGTCTGACTGCAGTCGGAAATGGCATTTGACTGTTTGACTGCGCTTTATGCTCTCGGCGCGATTCGAAACTATTCTACATTTGTTGGCTGTTAGCTTTAACTTTGAAAGCGCTTAAAATATTCCAAAAAATATTTGTATGAACTTTTAAATTAAATAAAATAATGTTCCATTTTTTTGGCCAGCGTGGTGAATGAGGTTCGGCGTCATACCACCATACTGGGTCGTCGTCCAAATACCAGTTATGCGTGTAAGTAAGATCATAGTCCCAGTGGTAATGTCTTTGGATCAATGGGTGATCACTGATCAGGGAGTACCTGGTTACTCCATTTGCATTCGACACTCATTAAATTTTCGCCAGTTCAATTGAGTGGGGACATGTGTTGCCTTTATCGTAGCTCTCTGAACATCAACCAATATTATATCCTTTAATATATAAATTTATAAATACTTACTGCATGGGTATTTAAGTTTCGGCTTGCCGTATTTAGCTTCCTTTCTTGTTACTTTTCGCTTTACTCGGCCTAAACTATGATGTAAACCCGGGGCTACCGTCGCACAATGGCCGGAAAGATAGAGATACGTTGCGAAAATCAACTTTTTGATGACAA
>JAEIHY010019791.1:0-19727 GCA_018904565.1 Drosophila tsacasi
GGAATCGACTTGGGCACCACGTACTCCTGCGTGGGCGTCTTCCAGCACGGCAAGGTGGAGATCATTGCCAACGACCAAGGCAACCGTACCACCCCCAGCTACGTTGCATTTACAGATTCTGAGCGCCTAATTGGAGACGCCGCCAAGAACCAGGTGGCGATGAATCCCAAAAACAGCGTTTTCGACGCCAAGCGGCTGATCGGCCGACGCTTCGACGACGCAAAGATTCAGGAAGACATAAAGCACTGGCCCTTTCGCGTGGTCAACGACTCCGGCAAACCCAAGATGAGTGTCGAGTTCAAGGGCGAGGAGAAGCGCTTCGCCCCAGAAGAGATCAGCTCGATGGTGCTAACAAAGATGAAGGAGACGGCCGAGGCCTTCTTGGGCACTTCGATCCGTGACGCAGTCATCACAGTTCCCGCCTACTTCAACGACTCCCAGCGTCAGGCCACCAAGGACGCCGGTGCCATCGCTGGCCTGAATGTACTCCGTATCATCAACGAGCCCACAGCGGCCGCACTGGCCTACGGGTTGGACAAGAACTTGAAGGGAGAGCGCAACGTGCTCATCTTCGATCTGGGCGGCGGCACCTTCGACGTCTCCATTCTAACCATAGACGAGGGATCTCTTTTCGAGGTCAGATCCACCGCCGGAGACACCCATCTGGGAGGCGAGGACTTCGACAACAGACTGGTCAACCACTTTGCCGAGGAGTTTAAGCGCAAGTTTAAGAAGGACCTGCGAACCAACCCGCGCGCCCTGCGACGCCTTCGCACTGCGGCGGAGCAGGCCAAACGCATCCTCTCCTCCAGCACGGAGGCGTCCATCGGGATAGACGCCTTGTTCGAGGGCCACGACTTCTATACCAAAATATTCCGGGCGCGGTTCGAGGAGCTGTGCAGCGACCTCTTCCGCAACACCTTACAGCCAGTGGAGAAGGCGCTGAACGACGCCAAGATGGACAAAGGGCAGATCCATGACATTGTCCTGGTCGGTGGCTCGACACGCATCCCCAAGGTGCAGAGTCTGCTGCAGAGCTTCTTCAACGGCAAGAGCCTTAACCTATCCATCAACCCCGACGAGGCAGTGGCGTACGGAGCTGCCATCCAGGCAGCCATCCTCTCGGGCGACGAGAGCAGCCAGATCAAGGATGTTCTGCTGGTGGACGTGGCTCCTCTTTCGCTCGGAATCGAGACTGCCGGCGGAGTGATGACCAAGCTGATCGAGCGCAACAGCCGCATCCCCTGCAAGCAGTCCAATACCTTTACCACCTACGCGGACAACCAGCCGGCGGTGACCATTCAGGTGTTCGAGGGTGAGCGCGCACTCACCAAGGACAACAATGTGCTGGGCAACTTCAACCTGACTGGAATCCCTCCAGCCCCGAGAGGAGTGCCGAAGATCGACGTTACCTTCGATCTGGACGCGAACGGCATCCTGAACGTTACCGCCAAGGAGCAGGGAACCGGCAACGCCAAGAACATCACTATTAAGAACGACAAGGGCCGACTCTCGCAGGCGGACATCGACCGCATGCTCAGCGAGGCGGAGAAGTACGCTGAGGAGGACGAGCAGCACCGCCAGAGGATCGCCGCCCGCAACCAGCTGGAGAGCTACGTTTTCGGAGTCAAGGAGGCAGCAGAACAGGGCGGCGACCGCATCAGTGCGGCGGACAAGAGCAGTGTGCTGGAACGCTGCAACGAGACGGTGCGCTGGCTGGACGGCAACACTACTGCCGACAAGGAGGAGTTCGAGCACAAGCTTCAGGAGCTGACCAAGTTCTGCAGCCCCATCATGACCAAGATGCACCAGCAGGGAGCTGCAGGAGGAGACGGCCAGCAAAAGGCTCCCAACGGCTTTGGCAAGGGTCCGACCGTCGAGGAGGTGGACTAAGTGATGGAATACTACATAAGTCAAATGTATTATACTGTAGAAAGAAGTCTCTTATGTAGATCTCAACCAAAAATCCTCAAAACCAAATATTAAAGTCATTTTAGTTACTATATACTACTCAGTACACATTAATAAATTAATTTTGTAAATATGAAAACAAAATGTTGGCTATTTAAATGGGGGAGTTCAATACGTAGCATTTCAGAGTTTGAAAGTTGAGGTTATTTATTATTTTTTGATTAGTTTTATTATTAAAGATCTTTAGAGAAACTATTTACTTTTTAAAATAGTATTGTTTTGTTGTAAGATTCTTCTGAACCCATTTGGGCAGACAGACCTTCCCTCTTCGCCCAACCTGACTGGAATCCCTCCAGCCCCGCGAAGAGTTCCGGTGGTCCTGGAGCCAACAGTGGACAGCAGGCCGGAGGCTTTGGCGATTACTCTGGACCCACTATGGAGGAATTCGACTTAGTCTACTTATTTATTCATAATTTATGTTTCTCGAGACTGATGCGGATTTTTGGTTGAAAACTCAATAGAAATCTTACAAAACCCTTGTCCTAAGACAGTGATAGAATGTTATAGTCTTAATTAGCCCAGTTTAAAATAAATTATTTATTTTACTTAAAAAAAACGTTTATTTATGTTTTCTTTGGGATAAATGATTAAAATATTCGGAAATTCGTTTCAACCTTTTGATTACTTTTAAAAATTAAATTTTACTTCCAAGTCTCTTAAACAATTACAAATACATTTTTAATGAGCCTGGGAATAAAAATTACAATTTATTTGGTGGACAAATGAAATTCAATTTAAATTGGCGAATAACGGTAGTTCAACGACACCGGCGCTCATGTTCGCCAAAACACCGAGTTGGCAGCCCATCAGCTGTTTGCAGAGAATGCAGAAGAAAGCAAAACGAAAACCCGCCGACAAATTTTGTTATTTTGATTAGATTAAACGGATAAAAGAATATGGAACCGCCGTACGCACCGCTGAGCGAGTCCTGCGCCAAGGCGCTGGGCGACAAGGTTTACGAAAAGCGCAAGCTGGCCTCGCAAGAGATAGAAAAGTAAGTGACGTTTCACCTGCCACCAGCGATTTGTTGTCATTCCAATTGGGAATTCTACTCACCGCCAGAATGGTCACCGAATTCAACAATAAGAACAACTCGGCCCAGATCCGGAAGCTAATCGAGGTCTTGGCCACGGACTATGCCACATCGAGGGATGCCAACCGTCGGAAGGGGGCCCTTATCGGACTCGCGGCCACGGGCTTAGGGCTGGGAAAGGTAGCGACATTAGTCATAGCCATAGGCTGCGGTATCTGACTAGATAAACATGTGATTTGACCCTCCCCAGGACTCTGACAAGTATGTAAATGGCCTGGTGACGCCCATTCTGACCTGCCTCTCCGACCCGGAAAAAGGTGTGCGCTACTTTGCCTGCGAGTCGCTGTACAATGTGGTCAAGGTGGCGCGGTCCGCCATCATTCCATTCTTTCCGGAACTTTTCGCGGCGATATCCCGCCTCGTCACTGACTCGGATCAAATGGTGAAGGATGGCAGCGAGCTGCTGGATCGCCTGCTGAAGGTAAATTTGCTGTCAGGCAGAATGGTCTTGAAGTTATCGGAATTTTTCTGCAGGACATTGTCACAGAATCATCACAGACCTTTAATTTGGAGGCCTTTATTCCTTTGCTGCGGGAACACATCTACGTCAAGGATGCCTTCGCCCGCCAATATGTGATCTCATGGATATCCATCCTAAACGCCGTGCCCGACATTAACATGGTCAACTATCTGACCGAGATTCTGGACGGGCTGTTCGTTATGCTCGAGGACAACACGCTGGAGATTCAACGCATGTGCGAAACGACGATAAGTCAGTTCCTGAAGTCCATTCGAAACGACTCGTCGTCCGTGCGGATGGAGGATACAATTAACACGCTGATCACCCACGCCCAATCGCCGAATGAGCTGATCAAGTCCATTGCCATTACCTGGATCCGGGAGTTTGTTCAGATATTTGGCACTAATGTGCTGCCCTATGCCAGCGGGATATTTACGGCAATACTGCCCTGCCTCGAATACAACGTGGAGTCCAAGCGCAGTGAGAGTTGTGTGTTGATTATGCAAGAATCCTTTAACTTCTGTCTTAATTTCAGGCATCAAAGAGTGTGCGGTATCCGTCAACAATTCAATGATGTTGCTCGTCTCCAGCAAGGAGCTGAAGACGCAGACTGTGGCCAAGATAGACTTGCGTTCGATTATGGACGTTCTATCCCAATATCTCACGCACAACTCCATGCACACTAAGATCGCTGTGCTTAAGTGGATCCATCATCTATTTACCAACTTCCCGAACGAGATGTCTGTGCATGCCACCAATTTGAATAATAATTTGATGTCGACGCTGGCCGACAACTCTGACGAGGTTGTACTGCAAAGCCTGTCCGTTCTGGCGGAAATTGTAAATTCCCAGGACACCAGAGGTAAGCTTTTCCCGCCTAACAAATCGTTCGTTAATTGAGTCCTTGTCCCCTGCAGAGTTGAACGACTTTAAGAAGACGCACTATCGCAAGTTTCTGTTGAGTTTGCTTAACCTGTTCAGCGAGGAGAAACTCATTTTGGAGAATCGAGCCAGTCTTATCATAAGGTAGCTTCACACATTAAGCTCTGGAATAAGTATATATAACCTTTGCTTATTAGAAAACTCTGCGTGCTGCTGAATGCCGAATATATTTACCGCACCTTCGCCGAGATCATAGCCGAGGAGGTGCCCAACTTGAAGTTCGCATCGACGGTGGTGCGACTGCTAAACATAATTCTTCTCACCTCCACGGAGCTCTTCGAATTGCGAACCAGCCTGCGTAATATTTCCAACGAAAAGTCTGCAGATCTCTTTCAATGCTTGTACAAGAGTTGGGCCCACTGTCCCGTGTCGACGCTGTCGTTGTGTCTGCTGGCCCAGAGCTACCAGCATGTCTCCCATTTGGTCACATTATTGTAAGCTCTTGCTAATCCTTACATTGACTAATTAATTAATTATTAACGAAAAAACAACTTTCAGCGCTGATGTCGAAATAACCATGGAGTTGCTTACTGAATTGGACAAACTGGTCCAGCTGATAGAGTCTCCGATCTTTGCTCCTCTCCGCCTCACTCTGGTTTCAAAGGCGAACAACTGCGCGGACGCTCAGTACTTGGCGCACGCCCTGTTTGGCATTCTCATGTTGCTGCCGCAGACCGAAGCCTTCGATACGCTTCGGAATCGCCTGCAGTGTGTGCCCAACTACTGGGGCCACGACCCCATGTAAGAAATCAATCCCTCTTCCTCGATATCGGTTCGTTTCTAAAACTGTTTTACTTGTTACCCCGCAGAGATGAGCGAAACTCACTGGAGTACAAGAGTGGCATCGACTTCGATGCCCTGGAACAGCACTTTGTCAAGTTGCAAAAGGCGCATCGCGAACAGCGAATTGTACACCGGAAGCGCAGTGTAATTACTCCAGAAAGTAATTAGGAATCCAAAGCATACCTTATTTATATATACATAGCCTGTGATTAAGCGTACAGTAATTGAATATAGCATTTGCGTGTTTTAATAAACGTGAATCTTATACACCCAACAGCTTGAGTTCCCCCCAGAATATTTGCAAAATAAAACAAGACAATCATTTAAATTTAACCTTCAACTTCTATTTAAACCTTCGAATGCCCGTGGGCAGCGTAGTGCAATGATGTTGGTACATCTGCAGCAGGAAAATTGTGTCGTCCAGTGTGAGCTCAGCCTTCGATAAAGTCTTTATCCTGTTTTTCACCTTATTAAGGATCTCGCACTCGGGTGGCGTAAAAGTCTCGACAATCTGAACCGAAAATAATGTCGATGAGGAAGGAATTTCAGATGGATGTAAAATACCCACCTCAGCGATATACTCTTCGGAGTCGCCACGCTCCTTCATTGTCTCCACTATGCTGTCCAGCCTCTGGGATTTTTCAATAAGACCCTTGTGCTCGTTCTTTTCAAAGTTGGATCGTTCGATGGTGTTGTAGAGCGACTTGTAGCTGGCATCCAGCAGCATTCGCACCGTCTGCAGTGCAATGATTACAAAGTAACTCAAGAAAGTATTCACAAGGATCTACTTACATCCTTTTCTTTGACCTGGAAAAGATAGAAGGCTTTGGCGGGACCATTGCTGCCCCCGCCAGGCTTTTTAATGATCTTCACGTGAATGAACTGCTCCTGGAACAAGTTGTAGGCCAACGATTTGGCCTCTTTAGAGGGGATCATGGCCTCCTTTTGCAGATCCTCCTGTTCGATGTATTTCTTGCAGCGAATCACACGAAAGATGCGGGCAGCCTTCGAGCCAAAACGCTCTGTGATGACGGACTCAACACAGGCAAAGGCAAGCGCCTCGAAGGCATGTTCCATATCCACGACATACAGACCGCCGCCCATGTCTCCCACTCTTCTAAAGAACCCCAGTGAATCGTCATCTGAAAATGCGCAAAATAAATAAATTAAAATATTTGAATACATTAAGTTTAGACTGTAATTACTTAACAAGCTTATGTACTGATCCAAGTACTTCATCAGATCCAGATTATTCGACTTCCTCTCGATGGCCTGCTTAATTTCCACGAACGTTATTTGGTTGGAAAGTTTCTACAACGAATCACGTTGACAAATATTATTTAAAGGATATAATTGCACAGGTTGCCGCCGCCTACCCGCTGCCATGGATCTGTGGTGTTGTACATGATCTTCAGTATGAACCGGAAGCACTCGGCTGCATTTTCGCCCATCTTTCGCTCAATAGCGTCCACCATGATGGCGTCCCGGAAGTCCTGATGGAAGCGATCATAGTTGAGGTTCCACACCATGCTGCTGTCCTTGGCTTCCGCCAGGGTGGCATCGCCTTTGCGTATCTTGGCCAGCAGCTGAAGATCGATATTGGGATGCCGAAAAAAGTCGCACTCGTTGCTCTCGAACTTCGGCACTACCTCATCCTGGTCCTCGGACACTAGGAGCTCGGGTCGCTTAATGATAAAGTGATCCGTAATCATTGTAAGGAAGGTGTTCCTGTAGGATTCTGGGCTCTCTGCTTTATTTTCGCCCTCAGAAAGGCACTTGATCAGTATGCTACTGGCCGTATCCGACCCGGAATTGATTAGCTCCTCGGCGATGGAGGCACCCACATTTCCGTACTTTGTCTGCACTAGGTGAATGTAACTAAAACAAGAATTTAAAATTAAACATACTTAAAGACAGCTTCTGAGCCTTCTTCCAACCTACCGCGGATACCGAAGTAAGCAGATGATATCCTCCCGCCGGAGCGCGTACTCGGCAAGGGAGGGATTTAACTTGGAGGCCTCGAAGTCCACAAGTCGGAACTTGACGAGCACGGCCAATGCCAGTCCCACTTCTTTGCGAGAAAGCTTGGTGGCGCTCACCAGTTGTCCAAGCGTTCGCGAATTGGCCAAGAAGAGGCAGTCGGCCACCGTTTGCACCACCTGGCCGAAGCACTGCTCCAGGATGGCGGAACACAAGTGCGAGTAGTCCGCCGACATGATAGCGCAGCAATTCTGTCACTTTATTCGTAAATTATGCTGTTTACCTGCACAAAAACCGACTAAAAATAAAAACAAATGTACCAAACAAAACCGCGTTGCGATCAGCTGTTAATCGATTTACGATTAAATTATTCGAATAAATCGAAATTTAAAATGGGTCAAAACGATTTTTTATCCCGGTATTGTTTTACATGTTTAATGAACCATATCAGACTGATATGTATGATATTATCAGTTTAAATATCTCAGCTGTTTGTAGGTTTATTTATCGAAGTTTCTCCAATTTAGTTCCTTATCAGTGCAACGCACTATCAATGGTGTTTTTGCGATACGTTGCTCTGTTCACACCGTGCTCTAAAAGTTTACACAGGTAGTTTCCGTATCTGAATAAAATTAATCTTTGGGTCTTACCAATGGCCACATGTTGCTCCCAGTTGCAAACGACTTCGAAATTCTGGGGTGAAGCCCGCGGCCACTATCAGCAGTACGCGCGGCCTTTCATTATAAATCCGTTTTTCGTTCGCACTTCCCCATCTTCCGCCTCCGGCCAATACTAAGACCTTTCAGGTTAGAATTGCGTCAGATAAAGGTGCCAGCGATCTATTTTTACGATCCATTTGTATTTGCATTCGCAGCCCAGTTTTACTTTAGCCATGTCGGATGTCGACTCGGACGGCGAGGCGCCCAACGAGGGTGTTGGCACCAGTGTAAGTGCCCTCGACGAGTTCCGTGAGAGCTGGCAACGGGAGCTTGCCCATGGAAACCCTGGACAAAGGCCAGGTTCGGGAACGACGCAGAACTCCAATGCCAGCGAAGCGGAGCTGCTGCAGGCCAAGGCGGAGAGCCTCTTTCGCACAGCAGTACAGCTGGAGCAGCGCGGCAAAGTCTACGACGCAATACCGTTCTACCGCAAAGCCACACAGATCGTGCCTGACA
Source organism: Drosophila tsacasi (assembly GCA_018904565.1). NCBI lineage: Eukaryota > Metazoa > Arthropoda > Insecta > Diptera > Drosophilidae > Drosophila > Drosophila tsacasi. The sequence goes on from JAEIHY010019791.1 coordinate 8,405, forward strand.
TCGAGTTCAAGTTCTACGAGCAGCAGAAACTTAGCCACGAGTTTGTCAGCAACAAGAAGTTCCACAATCTGGCCGGTGACTTTGCCAAGCAGTTGGACCTGGGCCAGCCGGATGCCACGGACGGCGGTGCGGAACAGGAGTTGGATAATCTGTTTGATAAGTTTCAGCAGGACCTGCGCCAGGACAGCATATACAGCGGCAAAATGATTGCTTCCAGCCGTGATGCCAGCGTTTTGTCCACTGGTCTGCACGTCTCGGATCTGCCGCCCGAGATTGTGATGCGAATTCTGCGCTGGGTAGTGTCCGCCCAGCTGGACATGCGCTCCCTGGAGCAGTGCGCCGCCGTCTGCAAGGGATTCTATGTGTACGCCCGGGACGAGGAACTTTGGAGGCTGGCTTGTGTCAAGTGAGAATTCCTCAGATTGCAGACAGCTAGGAGATGCTCATGCGTATAATTTCAGAGTATGGGGTCACAATGTTGGAACCTTGGATGCCCAAGATAGTGGCAGTAGCCACGTCTATTACTCCTGGCGCGACATGTTCATCCGGCGGGAGCGGGTGCACTTCAACGGCTGCTACATCAGCAAGACAACGTACCTGCGAATGGGCGAAAATAGCTTCCAGGATCAGTTCTATCGTCCAGTGCAACTGGTGGAGTACTACCGCTACATTCGCTTTATGCCCGACGGCAAGGTGCTGATGATGACGAGCGCCGACGAGCCAGCGCAGGGCGTCAACAAGTTGAAGCACCTGCACAACGTGCAACGTCCCGATGTTCTACGGGGTCGGTATCGGCTCTACGGCGACACGGTCACCTTGGTGCTACAAAAGTCACAGGGCCGGGGCACGGGACATATGCGACAGAGGCGCGGCAGCATCATGCCGCTGGAGGAGGACACCACGCAATTCCTGATCGAGCTGCGCATCGCAAACTCGCCGAAGCGTCGCCGCTGTGCTCAGTTGGTGTGGTCCCACTACACGATCGTCCAGAAGCGGAACAAGGTTGATACCAGCTCCGAGTTTGACCTCACGGACGCCAAGTATCCGCCGCTGTGGTTCTCGGCGGTGAAGAGTTACCACCTCGATGCGGATGCGCCACTAGTTTAAGTTAGGATTAGCTCTTTGCAGAAATAAAAGACGGTGAATTTGAAACCCTTTTAGAGGGGGAGAGGAAATAACGAGATATTATTAGCAACTATCCTCATCGGAGTGGCGTGTCTAAAAGCGTACAACGTTCTTAACAACTAGAGCGTAAAATCTTCCTAGGACAATATCGAGAAGCTTAGCTTTTCCTCCGCAGTTTACGGTTAAAATTCGTTGCAAAAGTCGGCAACTATAGCAGCTACAGCGATTTGGGGTTCCTCTAGGACTCGGACTGCACCAGCACGTGTTCGTAGCGCATTAGGTCGGGCGTGTCCCAGCAGCTCTTAACGCAGGTGAAGACCAGCACGTTGCCGTATTCAATGGGGGCGTTGGAGCCATTTAGCCGGAACCGCAGCTTGGGAATGAGTGTGGGCAGCAGTTGCACCTCGCAGATCGTCTCGCCCCTGCAGTTCTGGCACTTGGGCAACGGTTCCGCGAGCGGGGCCACCAGCAACGGAAGAGCATCTCGGGAGTACCTGCCACATAGTCACAGATCCGCAAATTAAGTTAAAGAAGTTGTATTTCCTAGCTAGAAATGCTCACCTCAGGACTTGACCTGGATTTTGCTGGATGGTGGTGATGAAGTTGTGAAACACTATGTCGCCGTGGGCGGGCAGCGCCTTCTCGTACGCCTCGTGCTCGTCCCCAGCCTCCACGGCGGATCCGGCGGCAAGCGCCGTGGGCGAGTGGGTCGCACCCTCGTCCCTGAGCTTGTAGTCCTGATAGAGATCGCGTATGTGGTCCATGGACAGCGCGCCGCCATAGTTCTCGTACTCCTCCACCCGGGTCTTGCTCTCTACATCTACGGCGATGTAGAAGGATTTTAATGTAAGGTCCTTGATCTGCGACAAAGGCTGCGAAGTGTGCTTCAACAGGGCGATCAGGTCGCGTTCCGGCTTCTTCGGGGTGTCGACCAGCACCACATCCGTTTCGGGGCCCTCGATTTCCGCCCATATGACAGCAGAGGCGGCACTGGCCCCGGCACCATCCACGCTGGGAGCTGCGGCAGCTGCACAGTTTGCATTGGGATCGTCGTCGGCATTCTGCGGCGAGATCATGTCGATTTGATGAAACCCTGAGATCAGTTCGTTCTCCAACGACGTGCTCTCATCCTCGTCGTCTTCGTCATCACAGCCACCCGCGCCGCTAATCTTTGCCAGATCGACTTTGGCTGGCTCGTCTAGTTGCATATCTCCCTTGGCGTACTGCAGGACATTGGGTCGTACGTTGCCATTCCGCTCATTCTGGTCGTCGTCGGCGGTGATGTCCATAGCCTCGTCCTCGGTCTTGGCCAGAACACTGGGCAAGCTGTCACCCCAGTCGTCCGCTCCACTGCACCAGGTCACCGCCTGCAGGCCGCTGGACTTGGACTTTGACTTTTTCTGCGACGGCTTCTTGGGCGACTGCTCGCTGATGACCTCGAACTGGTTCTCCAGATGCTGGGTGCGGACGCATACCCAACTCTTCGGATTCTGGGAGCAGGCAGGACTCACGCACCCGAACACGTACAGGCTTCGATGAAACTGGGAACGGTCCAGCGGCGCATACATCTGCACAATCAGCGGACGAACGGCGCCGCACAGCGGGCAGGCCGGAACGGTCACCTCGTGTCTGGGCCAATCCTGAGGGTAAAAATCAATTTCAATTATCAGCTGTCCGTTTGGCGGTCGCGTCACAGAAATTCTTACCGGGGTGCCGCCGATTTTGTTGGTGCAGCTGTTTAGGAATTGCTCCTGCTTGGCCGTAACCTCCTCATCGTCGTAGCCCAGGTACACCGTCGATTTATTCTTGGCCATTTTTCATGTTTTCCTTTGGTTTTTGGGTGCAGAAACTTCTGATTGGTTTGCTTTAGTGATGGGCGATGTGAGGGTTGTTGGCTATCGATTTTTTCTCGACCAGCTATCGATTCTTTCTCGTACAGCTATCGATTCGTCACAAGTAATCGAATGTTAACGGCAATTTAAAATGTTTAATATTTTCTTTTCTAAATGGTATAAGTGATTACAAACTAAAATAATCCGTGTAAAGGAAACACATTTTTTATGATAAAATATATATTTATTTGAGCTCACATATTTTCTTTTCTAAATGTAAGCCAAAAACATAGAAATTTCGAATGATTGCGGGTTTGAACTTAATTTTAGCAAAATCCTGTGCAATGCTTCTTAAATAACGTGCACGCCATCAAATAAATCGCTTTAATTCCTTGAGCATTTTCAAGTCTGTCAATTTCTCTAAACTATTGCGTACTTCTGCTCTACCCTTTCTCCAACAGCTTCACCTTGCACTTAAAATAAAGCAGCACTTTTTCGCTGATAGAAGCGTCATCTACCTATTTACTCGCAATATATTTGCACAGCTGTGATTTCCTACTAATACTCAAAATATGTCGCTTTAATTATTCACTTACAATTGCACACTCGCTGCTTAAAATAAATAAACGCACATACATTTACTGTATACAATACACACATATAAAAACATAGACAACTAGATTATAATTACGTTTTGGAATGCTAACATTAAAATACGCATTTCGTACAATATTGCAACGGTAGCGCACAACAACACTTAAAAGTTATTGTCTAGGAAGACGACGCAGTCGTACGGATTCAGCGCACTTCCGAGGAATTCAACAAACGTGGACAATAGAGGCTAGTCCTAGTCCTAATACCTTAATAGGTGGGTGTACTGATTGCTTACTTATCCAGAGCCTCCTGCTCCCGGTGCTGCCGCTTGAATCCCCACTCGACGAACACGAAGGCGATGGTGCCGATGGTTCCGGTGACCACCAGTATGCCCAGCTGCACATACAGGCCGAAGTGCGCGGAGTAAAAGAAGCTGATGGCCGCCGCCACGGACTGAGTGAACTTGAACAGGGCAAAAGCTCCTACCGCGTTGTTCACATACTCGCCGCCCAGCATCGAGTAGATCTGGGTGTTGAAGCAGGCGTCGCCCAGGCCGAGCAGGAAGGCACAGACAAGAGCGATGCTGGCGCTGGGCGGATCCAGGTAGGATATATCGTTGGTATCTTTGAACGGTGCACTGTTCGGCAGATTGATGAACGTCATGAAGAAGGCCGCCATGTGCATCACGTAGCCGGCAATGACGATGGGATCACGTCCATATCTTGTTGTCTTGTTGCCCAGTATCCCAAAGAGCCCGCCTCCAAAGACCTCGCCGGCTCCAATGCAAATTCCGACCAGGCCAACGATCTCTTTCGGGGTCTGGGCTATTTTCGTTGTGAATCCAATGGCGGAACCAAATACGCCACTAAAGAAGGATAGCTCAAGTCCTGGAAAAGCGACAAGATAATATTTTATTTCAGTGAGTTGCTGGAAACCCTTCATCTGACTCACCTGTATAGAAAAAGGCCAGGCTGAGAAGCAGCATCTTCTTGGTGCAAAACAGTTGTCCGGCCGACTTTAGAGCATACATGGCCTGTCCACATCCCGTATGCTTTTGTTCCAGCTCGTTGTCGTGCTCGGCATTGTCGGCCATGAATCGCAGGGCGGCCAGGAAGACGATGCCCAAAATGGCTATCACCGTGAGCACGCCAATGACCAAGTTCCGGGTCTCCTTGTCGATGACGGTTTTATCCTGGAACTGATAGTACACGAACAGGTTGCCGATGAACATGCTGCACTGCAGCAGAGCCCAAAAGACGCCGGAGTTACGGGAAATGGTAGTCGTTTCGCTGCAGCGCGCCAGGTAAGTTCCCTGGCCCGTCCAAGTGATCGATGCCCCCAGTCCGAGAACTGCGCTGCCCACGTACAACAACACCGTCGATGGGAACATGAACGTGATCATGAAGGCCCTGCAGGGATAGGAATGGTTAGTATTGAACCCTTCTGCGACCTGGATCGACTCACGTATAGGTCAACGCTCCCACGACCATGGCCACGCGGGGACCCGTGAACGAAATAAACGAGGGCGCCAGCCAGTTGGAGAGCGAAAAGAACAGGTAGATGATGGCCAGGCTGGTGTAGCCCTCGCCCTTGAAGTTCTCATCCTCCTTGGAAATACTGTCCAGTATGGTTTTCTGTTGAAAAAGAGACGGGATTGAAATCGGATTAGCATTTGGGAAACGTGCCAGACACCTTTTGATGCCTGCATGCCAATGAACCGGCCGTAACGCATTTGTTTATTGTTATTTTGATTTTTTTTAAATGTTATTCGGAAAACGTGTTCTCGGTTCAAGTACATATCGTACAGGTATTTCCTGTCCGGATACGAATGGGAGACTACAAGCTAATAGAATAAAATAATGCAGTTAATATATAGAGACTTTGGTTTATTTTGTTTACTTCCATTTATTTTGGCTTATAATCATCTAAATTTGGCATAGCAAAGAGGAATCCGTTTAATTAGCTTTTATGCTTATTCTTATACTTAACATATCCTTCATAAATTATTCATTATCCTGTTACCGCTATACATAATATTTAATCTAAATATATTATAAATACTTTCAATTCACTGCATTGTTATAAATAGCATTCTCGGAGTCTGGGCGGCTCGGCACGCTTTGGAATCATGTCTGCAACCAGATTCAAGTGCAACATTGCAACTCTTGCGTCCGATCAATGCGAATGTGAATGCATGAATGGAAAATTACAAGCTAGCTGCACACACACACATGGGAAACACGTTTGCGGCCAAGTTATAAAATTTTCCATTCCAAAGGACGCATCTCAGTAAGCAGCCGGCGAATAATATCGTTATCTCGGCGCTAAATTCTGACTCTGACACGATTTCGGATTCCATTTGCATCAATTAAGTGGCGCTGGCGCAAATCTGGTGCGGTCCTCGTGCCCATTTTGAAGTCCAACTCGAGAGTTGCATTATCAGTAATTAACGGGTGTCACTCCCTATATAGACATTCGATCCGAAACTATATAAAGCAAGTAATATATGAAAGGCGGAACAAGTTTTTTAGCCGTTTCAAGAAAATAAATTACACTTATGACCTTGTGACTGAAGGGGATGCAGGAACTTAAAAAAAAACGGAACTATCTACGGAAATTAATTGTTAGTTCAGCTTTGGTGTTACGCAAATGTTCTAATCATAGTCCATAAACTCATCTAAAATGTCATATACTTCATAGTACTAATTATTATGTCCCCTATTTGAGAATAAAAACCAAAATTTTATAAACGACTGTAAGTTAGCTGTGATAAGAAATCGTTTCAAGTGCAATCATACCTTATCAGCTCTAATGGGCCTCACTGAATGATCTTGTTATTATTCGATTAACGGACGACGGCCTACCCCGGGACGGAACTGGGTCAAGTTTTGTGCAAATAAATGCCGAATGAAAGCCGACTCAGAATTTCGAAGGCAATAAAGAAAGTCGTGGGAGAATACGCGGAATTGCAGGAGAATTAAATTGATCGCCTGCTTATGTTGTTTATTTATTACGCAAAAGAAACTGGCACAACAACTCACGAAAAAACTTTAAAAATGCTCAAAACGAGTTTGGGTTTTTTATTGTAAAAAGGTAAGCCGACTTTTGCATCAAGTTTGTATTTAAAGAAATAATAGGCATGTAGTTTTTATAGGTCTGTCTCTTGCTTTGTTTTTGTATATACAACAATATCTTTTAGTTGAAACTATCATCAACATCCTTTGATATTTATTCCCATCGATCATCAATTTAAGTTCCTTTGGAGTCCTGAACTTCCTTGGGGACCATAAATGTACGTCAATTATCTTACGGTCCCGTGTTATAGTAAACAGACCAAAATCCAATAGTTTTCGTTTCGTCTCGAAGCTAAATTTGCTAACAATTTGACCTTAATGTCTGAAAAGCGACGACTTCCGGCTGCAAGGATAATTTCTGGTGGCGTTCTAGATATTTCAAGGGAATTATATTCGTTGGAAGGGAAATTAAGATTGATTTTGACTTAACCGACATGCTCGAAATCAATCACAGAAGATTAATATTGAAATGATCCTTGAACAGTTTCATATTTTTGGCGTTTAATTATACTGTTATCTCAGCAGCTCCAGGATGATTGTTGACTAGAATGTTTATATATTAAACAGTTAAATAATTTCAGTCTTCAAGGGTGTTAAGCACTTTCGGTGCTTCCACTAGACAACCGAGCCGATGCAGCAAGTGGGCCCGGTTAGGGGGCAGGAGCAGTTAACAGTGAGCAGTGAGTGAGTGGTGGGCTCGTCGGCGCACACCCACTTTTTGTTTTTGGTTTCAGTTTCGTTTTTCTGTTTTCTGTTGTGCAAGCAGAGACGCCTAGCGGCTGTTTTGTTATATGTTGCTTTGAGTACGCTCGCTTTGCTCTCTGGCGTCTTGGCCAAATTGATGTGTGCATACGTATGTATGTACATATGTATGTATGCATGTATGCACATATGTTGGTCAACCTGGTGGCCTTGGTTGGGACGACGGCGGCGGCGAACTTGCAATTGCAATGACATTGAAAGAGCTGGCGTTGACACGTTTGAAGCATTTGAGAAGAATTTGATTTCTATTGCGCAATCAGCCGGAAAGCGTTCTGTGTTCCCTGCCACTTCCAGCGAGTATTGCGCCATATGAGCCAAGGCCTCCGCTTTGAAATTGCTGTCTAATAGGCCAAGACTCCGCCGATCGATCGGTCGGTTGCTCGATATTGCCCGGTCTATAAGTTTGGCTAACTACGCCAAAGCACGCCCTGCTTGGAATTCCAAGTCACTTTTGCTTTTGTTGCTGCGACGGCCGAAGTAAATCGTTTGTAAGGAGAAACACTAAGTGCACAGAGAGAAAACTAGGATGAACTCGTTGCATTACACTTAAAAGTCTTATCATACAACTTTTTGACTTTTTTGAGTCCATTCAACGTTAGGAACCGCGGGAACAATAAAATTTTACTTAAGGTATGCATAAACGTTATAATAAACGCAGACTAATGTAGGTAATTCCAATGCATCCACAGTCCTTTGATTCCTTTTATAACTAAATACATATCTTTATCGTGTAGAGGGCAAAGTCTTGGACAAAAAGGAAACAAAAATATTGCGAATGAGTCGCTGGCAAAGCTGAAAGGCCATAAAATGAGTAGAAAGCACACAAAAAAAATCGTATCACAACAAAAATAATAAGTAGCAAAGCGAACAATTACAAGGCTTCACTCGATCCGCATACATTTTTGCGGTATTTATCAGAGAATGCACCTTATTCAGTCCATTGAACCATAACAAAATGCTTTTGAAAATGTGCTTTTTATGCAAAACAATGAGAAAGACGCACTTGGTGGTGGTGGCCGGTTTGGGCTTCGAGTTTCGCTTATAAAAAAAAAAAAAAAAATGCCTCGCATTCGTAAGCATATGAGATAAACGTGAAAAAGAACTTTTTTCGCGACTACCAGACAATCCAGTTGCTTAATTAAACCACTCTCACTGTCTGTGTGCGTATCGGATATACATAGTAGATTGTATACGCACAGGTAGGTGGTCTGTTTTCTGGTTTTATTTTTTGCCTGGCGTGGCCTTGATCTTACTGCTTTTATAACTCACAATAAATAATCAACTAAATAAGCCGTTATAATGCAACAAGTGAATGGAATTATCTATGCCCCTATGATTACCCATAAATCCATATCACACACATGAATGCTGCAATGTAATTATTTCCAAACATATTGATTACTAGGAAGGATTGATAAGACTCCTCTAATCTGCTTATGAAAGGGAGGAATATCCGTTGGGTGGGTCGCAAGTCCGAAATAGATTTTGGCTTGTTTAACTCGAAACATTATCAGTAGTTCGAATATATTAATTTTTAGAATGTTTCACAGGAAGCGCATTTACATACATATATTTTATTTGAAATAGTTATTAACTGGCCAAGGCCGGATGAAACTTTATCACCAGAAAACAAGATTATATTTTTGTGGATATATTTAGATAGTAATATAAGAATGCTGTCGGTAAAGCAATAAACATAATTGACTACACACTCAGTAATTGAGTACGTCTTTGAACCCTAACCTTTTATGAAGTTAGAACTTGTGGGGTGAAAGAAGAGGCCTGACAAAACATTATTTATTGAGGGCTAATTGTATGGAATATCGAGAGTCCAATTCCCTTATTAAGCTCAACTTTTGTGGCTCTACTTGGCTTCATCACATCTATTTGCATAATAATAATAATAATAAAGATAAGTGTTCTGTGATAGATGCTGCTCTTCTTAGTGCTCTCTGTGCCGTTTCTTCTTATCAATTGTGGGATGTTTTGAGCGAACAAATTCTGAATGTGTTGGATTTTAGAGTATAACTCGTGTGAGTTAGAAGCAATTATCTAGTATGTATTTATAGAAATTGATTACCTAAAGGTCAGGACTAGAAAAAACGCATAAGGACAAGTTTGCAAAGAAATAGGAATAAATAAAAGTGTATATCTCTGCATCCACGCCTTGTCATGATATTTGAGCAGAATACTAAATAGGAACTGTAAACCAACAAACCCGACACTTTACACCGCCACAAATCGGGGGGCTATTACGAGGGCACAGCAATAGCAGCCCGCCAGTGCCGTGTGAACGGGGTTGGGCGGTTGGGTCGAAGGGCACACTGCGATGTCTATTGGCAAGGACAAGGACGGGACCCCAATGGCAAGGATGTTCTCAAACGCCCACGCATACATACACACGAAGAGAGCGCACACCCACGCACTCACTGAAGCACACTCACACTAGCAACTTACCTCAATGTTACACATGGTCTGGAATGCCGTGAAGACGAACATGAAGCCGAAGCCCAGGATGAGAATCATCAGGAATTTTATATCCATCCTGGAGCTGTGACTGACCCGCCGCGAGTTTAATGCAATCAAATCGAATTTAATTAGCTTGCCGCGCTCACTGCATTTGCATTCGGCGGGAGCAGAGGGAACGGCGTGGCGGAGAGAAGAGGGCGTGAACTCAGCTGACTCTCTTAAGTGACGAACGGAACGCTGCGAACGGTAGAATGCAGATAGCGCTGCATCTATTTATCACAGCTCGAACACAATAACTCAAACAGATAGATGGGTATAAATAAAAACACGCAAAAACTCAAACGAAAACACAGAGCACAAAAGTTAAATGCAATGTTTACGCGTCGACCGTTGAGAGTTGAATGGAAAAGACGTTGGAGAGGCGCACCAATAAAAGAGTGAGACTGAGACAAACATTGGTAAAACCACACCGACAGCCGAATATTCTTTTAGAAATAATATTTATTTAATAGGATAGGTGCTAAAACTCGAAATAAATCGATTTTTAGTAAATCTGTTTTTTCAGAAAAAATATTAGAAATAAATCGATTAAAATCAAAAATTATTTCCAAACAAAAAATGCGCGTTTCTAGCTTATACATACATTCATCAAAAATGTCATGGTTTTTGCATTTTATCTATGGACATTTGTGTCAAAATATATTTTTGGTTTTTGGCCGTTTACTTATTTCTGCAGTTTTGATACTTTTTCGATTAAATCGATTCCAAAAATGTATATCAATGTATCCCATAAAAGTGAATTCTTATTAATTTACTATTTTATTTTGAGCCCAATTGAACGCAAAACAAAGCCATGAATGGTTGGGTTTCCATGTAGAGTACTGTGAAAATAAAAATGAGAGGAAACACACACACATATTTCACGAAAACTGTCTATCGATATATCGAAAGCAGCGATAGTATTCGATTTTAATCAATTTAAAAAATAAATCTAAATGAAACGGAAAATTTGTTTTTTACATGCTGTATGTAGACTGAAAGTTACTGTTCGTCGGGCACTGGATGATCTGATGATTCTTCCGATTCGGAGTTAGCTTCCCGAAGGATTAAAGTTGGAGGTTCATTTGATATAGATTGTAACCATGATTCATAAAATCCAATTTCAAAATTAAAATCTGTAGTGCGGACATTATGCATTTCCTGGGAGATGTTTACTGAAGCCATCAGAGGTAACTGGACGCAGAAAGCTATGGGAGAAGCATTTTCGGGTTCCACGCCAAAGATTCCTTCAGATGCCCTGAAATTTCTAATTATAGGATTCGAGGCGACAGAGTGATCTGACATTGGCTCATCCAAAGGTAATCCACTTGATGTCATATATGAAATAATTTCCGACTCATTGGCACCTTGTATTTCCTGGAAGGCGGTTTCTGAAGTCACTAAAGGCGAAGAAGCATTTTCGATATT